>CM050431.1:27394471-27401971 GCA_027564155.1 Gymnocypris eckloni scoliostomus
GGGACCTCTTGATCTGCAGTCAAATGCTCTACCACTGAGCTATACCCCCATGAAATAGAGATCATAACATAAAATAAAATAAATTATACTTCATACTGACAACATCAATAAATCAACTGCTTAATTTTGAAGCTAGGACTCTGATTATTCCAGAATTTCACCAAATCCTAAGAAGGCACCCAGATTTGAACCAGGGACCTCTTCATCTGTAATCAAATGCTCTAGTACTGAGCCATACCCCATGCAGCCAAAAGCTCAAAACAAAAACAAGTAAATTGCATACTTGATTTTGACAACATCAAACAAAAACAGAAGTGAGAAATTTGTCTTTTCTATTGTCCACCATAGGCAAAGGGGGCACCCGGATTTGAACCAGGGACCTCTTGATCTGCAGTCAAATGCTCTACCACTGAGCTATACCCCCTATAAATCCAGTCAAAAAACAAAATAAAATAAATTACATACTACACTGAAAAAAGCATCAGCTTCTCTTCAAGGTCAGGATTTTGATTATCCCAAAATTCCAACCAATCCAAAAGGGGCACCAGGATTTGAACTGGGGACCTCTTCATGTGTAGTCAAATGCTCTACTACTTTTGCTTTTTCCAAAATCCACCAAAGTCAAAGGTGAAAAAATGGGAACCACTTTTTCTGAAGATTTTGTCTTCATCCACAGAAAAGAAATCAGTTTGACAAAAAATAAATAATAACAGCCTTGTTTTGAAGTTGAGAATTTGATATTTCCAAAGTTTGCAACTCAACAGGGGGCACCTGGATTTGAACCAGGGACCTCTTGATCTGCAGTCAAATGCTCTAGTACTGAGCCATACCCCATACAGCCAAAAGCTCAAAACAAAATCAAGGAAATTGCATACTTGATTTTGACAACATCAAACAAAAACAGAAGTGAGAAATTTGTCTTTTCTATTGTCCACTTTAGGCAAACGTGGCACCTGGATTTGAAAAAGGGACCTCTTGAACTGCAGTCAAATGCTCTACCACTGAGCTATACCCCCATTAATTAGAAACTGTAACGTAAAAGAAAATAAATGATATATTTCATACTGACAACATCAATAAATCAACTGCTTAATTTTGAAGCTAGGACTCTGATTATTTCAGAATTTCACCAAATCCTAAGAAGGCACCCAGATTTGAACCAGGGACCTCTTGATCTGTAATCAAATGCTCTAGTACTGAGCCATACCCCTATACAGCCAAAGCTCAAAACAAAATCAAGTAAATTGCATAAAATTACATACTACATTGAAAAAGCATCAGCTTCCCTTCAAGGTCAGGATTTTGATTATCCCAAAATTCCAACCAATCCAAAAGGGGCACCAGGATTTGAACTGGGGACCTCTTGATCTGCAGTCAAATGCTCTACCACTGAGCTATACCCCCTATAAATCCAATAAAAAACTGAATAAAATAAATTACATACTACACTGTAAAAAGCATCAGCTTCCCTTTAAGGTCAGGATTTTGATTATCCCAAAATTCGAACCAATCCAAAACGGGCACCAGGATTTGAACTGGGGACCTCTTCATGTGTAGTCAAATGCTCTACTACTTTTGTTTTTTCCAAAATCCACCATATTCAAAGGTGAAAAACTGGTGACCACTTTTTCTGAAGATCTTGTCTTCATCCACAGAAAAGAAATTAGATAAATCAGTTTGACAAAAAAATAAATAATAACAGCCTTGTTTTGAAGTTGAGAATTTGATATTTCCAAAGTTTGCAACTCAACAGGGGGCACCTGGATTTGAACCAGGGACCTCTTGATCTGCAGTCAAATGCTCTACCACTGAGCTATACCCCCATTAAACGGAGAACATAACATAAAAGAAAATAAATGATATGTTTCACACTGACAACATCAATAAATCAACTGCTTCATTTTGAAGCTAGGACTCTGATTATTCCAGAATTTCACCAAATCCTAAGAAGGCACCCAGATTTGAACCAGGGACCTCTTCATCTGTAGTCAAATGCTCTAGTACTGAGCCATACCCCATTCAGCCAAAGCTCAAAACAAAAACAAGTAAATTGCATACTTGATTTTGACAACATCAAACAAAAACAGAAGTGAGAAATTTGTCTTTTCTATTGTCCACCATAGGAAAAGGGGCACTCGGATTTGAACCAGGGACCTCTTGATCTGCAGTCAAATGCTCTACCACTGAGCTATACCCCCTATACATCCAGTAAAAAACAAAATAAAATAAATTACATACTACACTGAAAAAAGCATCAGCTTCCCTTCAAGGTCAGGATTTTGATTATCCCAAAATTCCAACCAATCCAAAAGGGGCACCAGGATTTGAATTGGGGACCTCTTCATGTGTAGTCAAATGCTCTACTTTTGCTATTTTTCCAAAATCCACCAAAGTCAAAGGTGAAAAAATGGGGACCACTTTTTCTGAAGATTTTGTCTTCATCCACAGAAAAGAAATCAGTTTGACAAAAAATAAATAATAACAGCCTTGTTTTGAAGTTGATATTTCCAAAGTTTGCAACTCAACAGGGGGCACCTGGATTTGAACCAGGGACCTCTTGATCTGCAGTCAAATGCTCTACCACTGAGCTATAGCCCCATTAACTAGAAACTCTAACGTAAAAGAAAATAAATTATATATTTCATACTGACAACATCAATAAATCAACTGCTTAATTTTGAAGCTAGGACTCTGATTATTTCAGAATTTCACCAAATCCTAAGAAGGCACCCAGATTTGAACCAGGGACCTCTTCATCTGTAATCAAATGCTCTAGTACTGAGCCATACCCCATTCAGCCAAAGCTCAAAACAAAAACAAGTAAATTGCATACTTGATTTTGACAACATCAAACAAAAACAGAAGTGAGAAATTTGTCTTTTCTATTGTCCACCATAGGAAAAGGGGCACCGGATTTGAACCAGGGACCTCTTGATCTGCAGTCAAATGCTCTACTGCTGAGCTATACCCCTATAAATCCAGTCAAAAACAAAATAAAATAAATTACATACTACACTGAAACATCAATAAATCAGCTTCTCTTTGAAGGTCAGGAATTTGATTATCCCAAAATTCCAACCAATCCAAGAAGGCACCAGGATTTGAACTGGGGACCTCTTCATCTGTAGTCAAATGCTCTAGTACTGCCATATTGCCAAAATCCAAAACAAAAAGCAAGTAAATGGGGACCACTTTTTCTGAAGATTTTGTCTTCATCCACAGAAAAAAATCAGTTTGACAAAAATAAATAATAATAGCCTTGTTTTGAAGTTCAGAATTTGATATTTCCAAAGTTTGCAACTCAACAGGGGGCACCTGGATTTGAACCAGGGACCTCTTGAACTGCAGTCAAATGCTCTACCACTGAGCTATACCCCCATTAAACAGAAACTGTAACGTAAAAGAAAATAAATGATATATTTCATACTGACAACATCAATAAATCAACTGCTTAATTTTGAAGCTAGGACTCTGATTATTTCAGAATTTCACCAAATCCTAAGAAGGCACCCAGATTTGAACCAGGGACCTCTTCATCTGTAATCAAATGCTCTAGTACTGAGCCATACCCCATACAGCCAAAAGCTCAAAACAAAATCAAGTAAATTGCATACTTGATTTTGCCAACATCAAACAAAAACAGAAGTGAGAAATTTGTCTTTTCTATTGTCCACCATAGGCAAAGGGGGCACCAGACCTCTTGATCTGCAGTCAAATGCTCTACCACTGAGCTATACCCCCTATAAATCCAATCAAAAAACTGAATAAAATAAATTACATACTACACTGTAAGCATCAGCTTCCCTTCAAGGTCAGGATTTTGATTATCCCAAAATTCCAACCAATCCAAAAGGGGCACCAGGATTTGAACTGGGGACCTCTTCATGTGTAGTCAAATGCTCTACTACTTTTGTTTTTTCCAAAATCCACCAAAGTCAAAGGTGAATAAATGGGGACCACTTTTTCTGAAGATTTTGTCTTCATCCACAGAAAAGAAATCAGTTTGACAAAAAATAAATAATAATAGCCTTGTTTTGAAGTTCAGAATTTGATATTTCCAAAGTTTGCAACTCAACAGGGGGCACCTGGATTTGAACCAGGGACCTCTTGAACTGCAGTCAAATGCTCTACCACTGAGCTATACCCCCATTAAATAGAATCTGTAACGTAAAAGAAAATAAATGATATATTTCATACTGACAACATCAATAAATCAACTGCTTCATTTTGAAGCTAGGACTCTGATTATTTCAGAATTTCACCAAATCCTAAGAAGGCACCCAGATTTGAACCAGGGACCTCTTCATCTGTAATCAAATGCTCTAGTACTGAGCCATACCCCATACAGCCAAAAGCTCAAAACAAAATCAAGTAAATTGCATACTTGATTTTGCCAACATCAAACAAAAACAGAAGTGAGAAATTTGTCTTTTCTATTGTCCACCATAGGCAATGGGGCACCCAGATTTGAACCAGGGACCTCTTGATCTGCAGTCAAATGCTCTACCACTGAGCTATACCCCCTATATAGCCAACCAAAGACAAAATAAAATAAATTACATACTACATTGAAAAAAGCATCAGCTTCCCTTCAAGGTCAGGATTTTGATTATCCCAAAATTCCAACCAATCCAAAAGGGGCACCAGGATTTGAACTGGGGACCTCTTCATGTGTAGTCAAATGCTCTACTACTTTTGGTTTTTCCAAAATCCACCAAAGTCAAAGGTGAAAAAATGGGGACCACTTCTTCTGAAGATTTTGTCTTCATCCACAGAAAAGAAATCAGTTTGACAAAAAATGTATAATAACAGCCTTGTTTTGAAGTTGAGAATTTGATATTTCCAAAGTTTGCAACTCAACAGGGGGCACCTGGATTTGAACCAGGGACCTCTTGATCTGCAGTCAAATGCTCTACCACTGAGCTATACCCCCATTAACTAGAAAATCTAACGTAAAAGAAAATAAATGTTATATTTCATACAGAAAACATCAATAAATCAACTGCTTCATTTTGAAGCTAGGACTCTGATTATTCCAGAATTTCACCAAATCCTAAGAAGGCACCCAGATTTGAACCAGGGACCTCTTCATCTGTAATCAAATGCTCTAGTACTGAGCCATACCCCATGCAGCCAAAAGCTCAAAACAAAAACAAGTAAATTGCATACTTGATTTTGACAACATCAAACAAAAACAGAAGTGAGAAATTTGTCTTTTCTATTGTCCACCATAGGCAAAGGGGGCACCCGGATTTGAACCAGGGACCTCTTGATCTGCAGTCAAATGCTCTACCGCTGAGCTATACCCCCTATAAATCCAGTCAAAAAACAAAATAAAATAAATTACATACTACACTGAAAAAAGCATCAGCTTCTCTTCAAGGTCAGGATTTTGATTATCCCAAAATTCCAACCAATCCAAAAGGGGCACCAGGATTTGAACCGGGGACCTCTTGATCTGCAGTCAAATGCTCTAATACCGAGCCATACCCCATGCAGCCAAAAGCTCAGAACAAAAGCAAGGAAATTGCATACTTGATTTTGCCAACATCAAACAAAAACAGAAGTGAGAAATTTGTCTTTTCTATTGTCCACCATAGGCAAAGGGGGCACCCAGATTTGAACCAGGGACCTCTTGATCTGCAGTCAAATGCTCTACCACTGAGCTATACCCCCTATAAATCCAATAAAAAACTGAATACAATAAATTACATACTACACTGTAAAAAGCATCAGCTTCCCTTTAAGGTCAGGATTTTGATTATCCCAAAATTCGAACCAATCCAAAACGGGCACCAGGATTTGAACTGGGGACCTCTTCATGTAGTCAAATGCTCTACTACTTTGGTTTTTCCAAAATCCACCAAAGTCAAAGGTGAAAAAATGGGGACCACTTTTTCTGAAGATTTTGTCTTCATCCACAGAAAAGAAATCAGTTTGACAAAAAATAAATAACAACAGCCTTGTTTTGAAGTTGATATTTCCAAAGTTTGCAACTCAACAGGGGGCACCTGGATTTGAACCAGGGACCTCTTGATCTGCAGTCAAATGCTCTACCACTGAGCTATACCCCCATGAAATAGAGATCATAACATAAAATAAAATAAATTATACTTCATACTGACAACATCAATAAATCAACTGCTTCATTTTGAAGCTAGGACTCTGATTATTCCAGAATTTCACCAAATCCTAAGAAGGCACCCAGATTTGAACCAGGGACCTCTTCATCTGTAGTCAAATGCTCTAGTACTGAGCCATACCCCATTCAGCCAAAGCTCAAAACAAAAACAAGTAAATTGCATACTTGATTTTGACAACATCAAACAAAAACAGAAGTGAGAAATTTGTCTTTTCTATTGTCCACCATAGGCAAAGGGGGCACCCGGATTTGAACCGGGGACCTCTTGATCTGCAGTCAAATGCTCTACTACTGAGCTATACCCCCTATACATCCAGTTAAAAAACAAAATAAAATAAATTACATACTACACTGAAAAAGCATCAGCTTCCCTTCAAGGTCAGGATTTTGATTATCCCAAAATTCCAACCAATCCAAAAGGGGCACCAGGATTTGAACTGGGGACCTCTTCATGTGTAGTCAAATGCTCTACTACTTTTGCTTTTTCCAAAATCCAGAAAGTCAAAGGTGAAAAAATGGAACCACTTTTTCTGAAGATTTTGTCTTCATCCACAGAAAAGAAATCAGTTTGACAAAAATAAATAACAGCCTTGTTTGAAGTTGAGAATTTGATATTTCCAAAGTTTGCAACTCAACAGGGGGCACCTGGATTTGAACCAGGGACCTCTTGATCTGCAGTCAAATGCTCTAGTACTGAGCCATACCCCATTCAGCCAAAGCTCAAAACAAAAACAAGTAAATTGCATACTTGATTTTGACAACATCAAACAAAACAGAAGTGAGAAATTTGTCTTTTCTATTGTCCACCATAGGCAAAGGGGGCACCCGGATTTGAACCGGGGACCTCTTGATCTGCAGTCAAATGCTCTAATACTAAGCCATACCCCATGCAGCCAAAAGCTCAGAACAAAAGCAAGGAAATTGCATACTTGATTTTGACAACATCAAACAAAAACAGAAGTGAGAAATTTGTCTTTTCTATTGTCCACCATAGGCAAAGGGGGCACCCAGATTTGAACCAGGGACCTCTTGATCTGCAGTCAAATGCTCTACCACTGAGCTATACCCCCTATACATCCAGTCAAAAACAAAATAAAATAAATTACATACTACACTGAAAAAAGCATCAGCTTCCCTTCAAGGTCAGGATTTTGATTATCCCAAAATTCCAACCAATCCAAAAGGGGCACCAGGATTTGAACTGGGGACCTCTTCATGTGTAGTCAAATGCTCTACTACTTTTGTTTTTTCCAAAATCCACCAAAGTCAAAGGTGAATAAATGGGACCACTTTTTCTCTTCATCCACAGAAAAGAAATCAGTTTGACAAAAAATAAATAATAATAGCCTTGTTTTGAA
>CM050431.1:27404471-27441971 GCA_027564155.1 Gymnocypris eckloni scoliostomus
GACAACATCAATAAATCAACTGCTTAATTTTGAAGCTAGGACTCTGATTATTTCAGAATTTCACCAAATCCTAAGAAGGCACCCAGATTTGAACCAGGGACCTCTTGATCTGTAATCAACTGCTCTAGTACTGAGCCATACCCCATACAGCCGAAAGCTCAAAACAAAATCAAGTAAATTGCATACTTGATTTTGCCAACATCAAACAAAAAAAGAAGTGAGAAATTTGTCTTTTCTACTGTCCACTTTAGGCAAAGGTGGCACCTGGATTTGAAAAAGGGACCTCTTGATCTGCAGTCAAATGCTCTACCGCTGAGCTATACCCCCTTTATACCCAACCAAAGACAAAATTAAATAAATTACATACTACATTGAAAAAAGCATCAGCTTCCCTTCAAGGTCAGGATTTTGATTATCCCAAAATTCCAACCAATCCAAAAGGGGCACCAGGATTTGAACTGGGGACCTCTTCATGTGTAGTCAAATGCTCTACTACTTTTGGTTTTTCCAAAATCCACCAAAGTCAAAGGTGAAAAAATGGGGACCACTTTTTCTGAAGATTTTGTCTTCATCCACAGAAAAGAAATTAGATAAATCAGTTTGACAAAAAATAAATAACAACAGACTTGTTTTGAAGTTGATATTTCCAAAGTTTGCAACTCAACAGGGGGCACCTGGATTTGAACCAGGGACCTCTTGATCTGCAGTCAAATGCTCTACCACTGAGCTATACCCCTATCAACTAGAGACCATAACATACAAGAAAATAAATGATATGTTTCATACTGACAACATCAATAAATCAACTGCTTCATTTTGAAGCTAGGACTCTGATTATTCCAGAATTTCACCAAATCCTAAGAAGGCACCCAGATTTGAACCAGGGACCTCTTCATCTGTAGTCAAATGCTCTAGTACTGAGCCATACCCCATGCAGCCAAAAGCTCAAAACAAAAGCAAGTAAATTGCATACTTGATTTTGACAACATCAAACAAAAACAGAAGTGAGAAATTTGTCTTTTCTATTGTCCACCATAGGAAAGGGGCACCGGTTTGAACCAGGGACCTCTTGATCTGCAGTCAAATGCTCTACCGCTGAGCTATACCCCTATAAATCCAGTCAAAAAACTGAATAAAATAAATTACATACTACACTGAAAAAAGCATCAGCTTCTCTTCAAGGTCAGGAATTTGATTATCCCAAAATTCCAACCAATCCAAAAGGGGCACCAGGATTTGAACTGGGGACCTCTTCATGTGTAGTCAAATGCTCTACTACTTTTGCTTTTTCCAAAATCCACCAAAGTCAAAGGTGAAAAAATGGGAACCACTTTTTCTGAAGATTTTGTCTTCATCCACAGAAAAGAAATCAGTTTGACAAAAAATAAATAATAACAGCCTTGTTTTGAAGTTGAGAATTTGATATTTCCAAAGTTTGCAACTCAACAGGGGGCACCTGGATTTGAACCAGGGACCTCTTGATCTGCAGTCAAATGCTCTAGTACTGAGCCATACCCCATACAGCCAAAAGCTCAAAACAAAATCAAGTAAATTGCATACTTGATTTTGCCAACATCAAACAAAAACAGAAGTGAGAAATTTGTCTTTTCTATTGTCCACCATAGGAAAAGGGGGCACCCGGATTTGAACCGGGGACCTCTTCATCTGTAGTCAAATGCTCTAATACTGAGCCATACCCCATGCAGCCAAAAGCTCAGAACAAAAGCAAGGAAATTGCATACTTGATTTTGACAACATCAAACAAAAACAGAAGTGAGAAATTTGTCTTTTCTATTGTCCACCATAGGCAAAGGGGGCACCCGGATTTGAACCAGGGACCTCTTGATCTGCAGTCAAATGCTCTACCACTGAGCTATACCCCCTATAAATCCAATCAAAAAACAAAATAAAATAAATTTCATACTACATTGAAAAAAGCATCAGCTTCCCTTCAAGGTCAGGATTTTGATTATCCCAAAATTCCAACCAATCCAAAAGGGGCACCAGGATTTGAACTGGGGACCTCTTCATGTGTAGTCAAATGCTCTACTACTTTTGGTTTTTCCAAAATCCACCAAAGTCAAAGGTGAAAAAATGGGGACCACTTCTTCTGAAGATTTTGTCTTCATCCACAGAAAAGAAATCAGTTTGACAAAAATTAATAATAACAGCCTTGTTTTGAAGTTGAGAATTTGATATTTCCAAAGTTTGCAACTCAACAGGGGCAGTTTGAACCAGGGACCTCTTGGTCTGCAGTCAAATGCTCTACCACTGAGCTATACCCCATTAACTAGAAACTGTAACGTAAAAGAAAATAAATAATATATTTCATACTGACAACATCAATAAATCAACTGCTTAATTTTGAAGCTAGGACTCTGATTATTTCAGAATTTCACCAAAACCTAAGAAGGCACCCAGATTTGAACCAGGGACCTCTTCATCTGTAGTCAAATGCTCTAGTACTGAGCCATACCCCATTCAGCCAAAGCTCAAAACAAAAACAAGTAAATTGCATACTTGATTTTGACAACATCAAACAAAAACAGAAGTGAGAAATTTGTCTTTTCTATTGTCCACCATAGGCAAAGGGGGCACCCGGATTTGAACCAGGGACCTCTTGATCTGCAGTCAAATGCTCTACCACTGAGCTATACCCCCTATACATCCAGTCAAAAACTAAATAAAATAAATTACATACTACACTGAAAAAGCATCAGCTTCCCTTCAAGGTCAGGATTTTGATTATCCCAAAATTCCAACCAATCCAAAAGGGGCACCAGGATTTGAACTGGGGACCTCTTCATGTGTAGTCAAATGCTCTACTACTGAGCTATACCTCATGCATCCAAAACAAAAGCAAGGAAATTACATACTTGATTTTGACAACATCAACAGCCTCACTTTGAATGTTCCAAATATTCCAAGTCCAAAGGGGGCAGCTGGATTTGAACCTGTAAATCTCTTGATCTGCCTTGATTTGAAGTCAAGACTTTGTTTTTCCAAAATCCACCAAAGTCAAAGGTGAAAAACTGGGGACCACTTTTTCTGAAGATTTTGTCTTCATCCACAGAAAAGAAATCAGTTTGACAAAAAATAAATAACAACAGCCTTGTTTTGAAGTTGAGAATTTGATATTTCTAAAGTTTGCAACTCAACAGTGGGCATCTGGATTTGAACCAGGGACCTCTTCAGCTGTAATCAAATGCTCTACCACTGAGCTATACCCCCATGAGATAGCGATCATAACATAAAAGAAAATAAATTATACTTCATTCTGACAACATCAATAAATCAACTGCTTAATTTTGAAGACAGGACTCTGATTATTCCAGAATTTCACCAAATCCTAAGAAGGCACCCAGATTTGAACCAGGGACCTCTTCATCTGTAATCAAATGCTCTAGTACTGAGCCATACCCCATGCAGCCAAAAGCTCAAAACAAAATCAAGTAAATTGCATACTTGATTTTGCCAACATCAAACAAAAACAGAAGTGAGAAATTTGTCTTTTCTATTGTCCACTTTAGGCAAAGGGGGCACCCAGATTTGGACCGGGGACCTCTTGATCTGCAGTCAAATGCTCTACCGCTGAGCTATACCCCCATTAACTAGAAACCGTAATGTAAAAGAAAATAAATGATATATTTCATACTGACAACATCAATAAATCAACTGCTTAATTTTGAAGCTAGGACTCTGATTATTCCAGAATTTCACCAAATCCTAAGAAGGCACCCAGATTTGAACCAGGGACCTCTTGATCTGTAATCAAATGCTCTAGTACTGAGCCATACCCCATGCAGCCAAAAGCTCAAAACAAAATCAAGTAAATTGCATACTTGATTTTGCCAACATCAAACAAAAACAGAAGTGAGAAATTTGTCTTTTCTATTGTCCACCATAGGAAAAGGGGGCACCCGCATTTGAACCGGGGACCTCTTGATCTGCAGTCAAATGCTGTACTACTGAGCTACACCCCCATGAACTAGAAACATAACATTAAAGATAATAAATGATATATTTCATACTGACAACATCAATAAATCAACTGCTTCATTTTGAAGCTAGGACTCTGATTATTCCAGAATTTCAATAGAAATTTGTCTTTTCTATTGTCCACCATAGGCAAAGGGGACACCCAGATTTGAACCGGGTACCTCGTGATCTGCAGTCAAATGCTCTACCACTGAGCTATACCCTGCACAACTGGTACATCATTGGTACTCCCCCACTCTCCAAGAGCTGTACTCTTCCAGATTGAGCAATAGGGCTGATAAAAATCACTCTGAACCCCTCACACCCAGCACACTCCCTCTTTGAACTACTCCCGTCATTTGAACTGCTCCAGACACCGGAACAGTTTCTTCCCTCAAGCAATCCATCTCATGAACACTTGAGAATAAACATGAAACACACAACACTATTATACATTATTTATTCATCACATATATTTTTCATTTCAAATTTGCACATATCAGACCTGTACATACATAATTGTCTATTTTACTTTTTTTTTTTTGCTTTTCTGTACATTGCCTATTTGTATATTTGTATATTATTATTTTATTATCTGTGTCTTTTCCTGTTGCTCTCATTCCGCTGCACTATAGAGCTTCTGTCACTATACCAAATTCCTCATATTTGTAAACATACCTGGCCAATAAAGCTCATTCTCATCATTTTGAAGTCAATGTTTTGTTTGTTCCAAATCTGCCAGGTCCAAAGAGGGCACCTGGATTTGACTCGGGAACCTCTTGATTGCACAGATACTATTGAACCTATTGATTGCACAGATATTATTGATTGCACAGATATTATTTAAGCTGGACAATGCCATTACTAAATTCAATAATGAAATGCATTCAGCAGATAATTGAGTGTTAAATCCTGTCATTTTACATTGACAAAATTTGCCTATTGTGATATTGTGCAGTGCTTTGTTACAATTTGTATTGTTAAAGGCGCTATATAAATAAAGGTGACTTGACTTGACTCTTGATCTGCAGTCAAATGCTCTACAAATGAGAAATACACAATGGACCAAAACCACAAAAAGAAAATAGATAACACAATTTGAATAAATGAAAAAACAACAGCCTTGTGTAAGCCGTGACACCAGAATATCTTGCAAGTTATTTTATCAATGGACCAGTAAGCTCAGCAGTTTGTATTCGTCCGAGGAGAGAGATGGTGCAACAGCAGTTAATAACTGCGATACGGGGGTTGAGGTAAGAATAAGAAAATATTATATTTAACAATGACTACAGAAATAAATAAAAAAAAATAAAAAATGTGTATCTCACATCCAGTGTACAATGATTCAATAGTAATGATTTGTACCTTTTTTCTTTCCTTACAGGCTTTATGGCAATATCACTCGTCAAGGTAAGTTGACATTTAGTTTATTCTTAGTTTAGTTATTCAACACTTTGAACATTTACCGATAAAGCTCAAACTAATTTCTGAAAGAATAATAACCCAATAAAACTAATTTACATTCAGTCTGAACACATCAAAATTAATCAAGAGTCCAATGCTCATAATGAACACTCAGGATGATTCTTTGAAAAAACAAGTCAGTTCATAAATTCAGTTCAGGAATTCAGGAATTGATTAAATCTGCAGTCTCTAAAGTCTATGCCAAAATAGAAAGAGTGATACAAAATTCCACTCCTACCATTTGAAGATGAATAAGTTCAATTTTTGTGTTCTTTCAAAACAGGAATGTAAACAGGCTCCATTTAACGGGCGGCTCGCCAGTCCAACTCCATCGTTACGCACACAGAAGAGAGTTGAGACAGTTTGCAATCTCATAGTACTGAGACTGCTCTAATTAGAGTGACAAATGACCTGGTCTTATCATCTGATCGTGGTTGTATCTCTCTATTAGTGCTCCTGGATCTTAGCGCTGCGTTCCACACTATCGATCACAACATTCTTTTGAATAGACTTTAAAAATTTAGTTGGCATTAGTGGAAGTGCATTAGCATTAGGGTTGGGTATCGTTTGGTTTTTTTTCGATACCGGTGCCAAATCGATACATTTAAAATGGTACCGGTGCCTAAACGGTGCCTGAACCGATACTTATAAAAAAAAAGAATTACCAATTATTAATTGGATTGGCCATTAGCACTAAACACATGGGCCCGGTTTCACAGACACACAGACAGGGCTTAGATTAACCCTAGACTACACCTCTCTTTATCAAAAATTTGATTATTCACTTTTTCTAAATCTTCATCTTTCTCTTTATCTTTCTCTCCTTCCCTTGCTAGCTTGTACTTATTTGAACAATGCCGGAGACTTACCAAGGTAGTGTCTATTCTTCCTGGGGATTTGTGTTTACAAAAACACAAATCCACATTAAGAAAAGTTAATTCAGTAAAACATACAAACTCAAAATGCATTAAAACATCACAACCAACGATTTACTGTATACTCGGCCATTAAATATTAATTTAAATATTTGTAAACCTTATTTTTCTTGTTAAAAGATATGTAATATATGATGGCAAATCATTCCATATTTTCATTCCTCTATACATTACATTTATTTGCATTCGTTTTTTAACAGGAAGTAAAAATCATCCTTTTGATGCATGCCTGGTGTTAAAATTATGACAAGCACTACTGTACAAAAGTTGACACTGACAGTACAAGACATTAATAACTCTAGATACTGAGATATTTCAAATAAAACAAAGCAAATAAATAGTTGTCCTATCCTTCAGCAGTGGCCGAACTAAAAGGTTCAAGGTTCAAGGTTTTTTTTATTTGTCAAATATTAAATTAAACAGAATATAATCAGTAGTAAAATGTAAGTCAGGTCAGGTCCGCTCAATGGACAGCGCAAAATATGTAACACAACACAAGAGGATAAACATAAATATAGGTAAAAAAAATAAAGAGTAAAATGTGCAATAAAATAAAATGTGCAATACAGTATGCTGTGGACTTAATAAATAATAATATATGCAGGAATGTGCAAGGTTGTACAAGGTATATACACATAACAGCAATACAGATGATGGAGAATAGTGAATATCTTACAGTTTATTAAATTGAGTCTTGTTAATGTTATTAAACCACAAAATATTGTGCAGTTTTACAATATTAGCCCTTCTATTACAGTTTAGAGTAAAGGCTGAGCTGTGCGTCGGTTTTCATTTATACTTCTGCGTCGTCGTCCGCGTCAATGTGCAGTACACATGTGGACCACTAGTCTGCAGTGTCCACGGGCATGTTGCTTGTGAACCCCCAGTACCACAGCCAAAGTCGAATAAGAAAGTGGCTCGTCGGAGGAGCCATGACGCCGCAAATAAATATCAAATCATTAAATCATTATTTCAATCTACAAAAAGGAGCAGGTGAAGATGCCTTTCTTTCAATCTCCACAAGGACATGTACCATGGCAGATCAACATTGTTTGTTGTGGACAACTACTGATCTATAGATTAGATAGTTAGATTCAACTTTATTGTCACTGTGCAGAGTACAAGTACAGAGCCAATGAAAGTTAGCATGACTTTTCATATAACTTAGGTTGCAAGTAATTATAAACAGAAGGTGTATTATACTGTGAGTATAAATTGGGCTTAAGTCGTGCAGCTCTATTCTGGACTACCTGTAATTTCTTTACTTAACTAAAGTACTGTAAGTCTTTACTTGATGTACTCAACCACACTGCTAGGCAGTGGTTTTAATAAATAAGAACCATTGTTTGCATACTTAAAAAAATGCAATACTGTAGTAAACATTTTGCACTTCTATTAATGATTTATAGACCGCTTCCCATAACTTTTATCATATTTTCTGTTGTGAACACTTCAGCCTACTGTCTAGCATAACTGTCACGGTCACCAACTGGAGCGCCCTTGAGCTCCACCAGTGGGCACTCCATCCCTGACTTTTACCATTCACCCAGGACTCCATTTCCCATAATCCTTTGCCCGGACTCATCTGCACTCATCATCAATTGCTATCTCCTGTCACACACACTTGTTAGCCTGTAACGTTTCCTGGTCTTCCGTGTTTCCTTACGGTGCCTTGCCTTTTGTTCTGATCCTGGACTGTTCCTTGTTTTATGATTGTTTGCTGCCTGCCCTGACCTTTGCCTGCTCTTTGGATAACTCTTTTGGATCATCTTGGATTACTCTGTTTTGCTGATACTAACCCGGCCTGTCTGACTACGTTTCATTCAATAAAGTTGCATTTGGATCAACAATTCTGTTGTCACGGCCCTTACTTTACAATAACTCCAAGAAGTCTGATGTTCTCTACCTGTTCAATAAGCACACTCTTTACAGATCGATTTAACTGTGATTTGAGTTTAAGTTTAGAATTAGATCCAAACACAATGTTTTAGGTTTTAGAACCAGTTTACTAATCCATACCCACTTTAAAACTAGTTGTAAGTCCTCATCCAAATCAGTAGACAATTTTTCAGTTGATGTTGCTTGTATATAATATTGTGTCATCTGCGTACATAACTGTCCTTGCATACTTTAAAACCAGAGGAAGATCATTGGTAAAAATAGAAAATAAGAATGGTCCCAAACAACTTCCTTGAGGCACACCACATTGCAACTCTTGCACTAATGAATAACTTACATTAGAAAATACACATTGTCTCCAATTAGTCAGGTACATTTTAAACAAGTGTACAGTATAAGTACATTTACAACATTTAAATCTTTCCAGCAATAATCTGTGATCCAATACATCAAAAGCTAAACTAAAATTCATCAATCTGTTCCAAGCAGTCATCTGTCATGCGTTAATGCTGTTTCTGTTGAATGTCCTTCTCGATATGCATGCTGAAAATCAGGGAATAAATTATTCTCCTTAAAGAAGGACTGAGTCTGCTCACAGACTATCATTTCATACACTTTAATAAGAACTGGTAGCAACTTATTGGTAAACTATTAGCACCATTAAAACCCAGTGCTGCATTTTTCTGTAGAGGAAAAACCTTTGCTTCTTTCCATGCTAAAGAAAAAAATTCCCTTTTCAATACTGATGTTAAAGATATTAAAGGAATATTTAGCATACAGTTATCTTAATTATTCCTGTAGTAGTAAAAAGTGTGGCATCAGAGATAGTAAATTTAAAACACAGTGATGATGTCAGACAGTGGATGCAAGCTGTCAATCAAATATAACGGAGGTTTCTCAAGAGTTAAAACAATTAACTGTTAAAAGCATTACATTTAGTGTATCCCACAGTGCCAAACAAACTAATGGTTTAGCCTACACAGGCTAATTATACATTTGACATAATGCATTTAACTGTCTTGGATAAAAACACTGGGCCGCTTCAACGATACTTAATTGTTTCTAATTAATAAAAAAGTGATACACATTAGGAACACACATTACAAAGACACACGCTATTTATTGATTTGTAGATAACATTTAATAAATTACACTTTAATGAAATGCAATTATTTGTATGACCAGCAGGTGTCTTCACTGTGTGGTGTTTTGAGTGCTTCAAAACAGTATATCATTTTGCAAAACAAGTTGTTCAATTGTTTCAGGTTTGAAAAGTTCTGTTTTCCTATTTCCAGAAGTTTCTAAATTTTTCCAAGTAGAACATCCTTTTGTTTCAAATTACTGTAGGTAAATATCCTCTTCATCTAGTACGTTTGTTCTGTGTTCGATATAATTTTTTTGACTGAGAAACAGTTCCAAATGATGCTTTGAGGAAGTGTGTCTGTGCAACAGGGCCGTGCAGAGACCTTTGGAGGGGCACATGGTATAAAAGGGGCACATGGAACATAGGTTTTAATACAGCTGTGCTCCATGCAGATATGTGTATCGAAATGGATGCTTCTGTATTGATACAGCAGCACGTGCCATGACGCATGTTTGAAAACGAAACACAGAACAGAAATATAATTTTAAGTTTAAATATTAGAGACATTTTTGCACCTCTTAATTACTCTGAAATGATATTATTATTATTGTTGTTGAGTTTACAGGGTATGGTGGTTTTGCTGTTGTAAACACTACTGTTGTTTTTGTAGAATAAAAATATTCCTGTCTTATTTAAAATAGAATTCTATTCTAATCCTGTTCTGAATTTATGAATTTCTTCAAATGATAATGATTATAAAAACAGGATTGATAAGTATAATTCGGAGGACGAGAAAATCAGTATAAGCCTGTTTTACCAGTGTTGTGATAATTATGTTTAAGGCACTCTATGTTTTTTTTTAAATGATACTGAAGTTGTTTTTAGTCAGATAACATAAAAAAGACAAGACACCTCGACGCGCTTTAAATTTTTCCCAAATAAACAGCAAGAACAATAGTGAACAAGCACCTTTGTTTATTTTGCTGTGTGTAGAACTACGTTAGCTGCATTTTTTATGTTTAATATTACTTTTAATAAAATGTAAATTCGTCCCCCGCGCTTTATTCGAGCTCAAGCAGGTGTTTTCTAGATTTAAATTAAAATGACCTGATGTTTTATTCGTATCCAAAATGAGGAGATGTGAATATCACTCTCAGCTTTTCTGATATTACGAGCATGTTTCATTCATACTCGAAGCCAGAGGGCGCTCTCGTGCAGAAACTGATATGGACAAACTCACACGTTTGCAAAAATATACGGTTTATGTCTATTTTTTAAGTTATCTCCAGGTAATAAATAAATAAACTAAATAAAAAATGCAGTATTGATTGACATATCATTTAGTATAGAAACTATAAAATATATTTTCTGAATTATTAAGTGATAAAAATGGGGAAAAGATGTTCGTAGTAGACTTTATAAACCAATCATAAAATTGTCATTAGGAAGACAAAAATATTGTATCCCCTTGCTGCAGCTAACCTTGCTTCCACAGGCTACACACAGCAATATAAACAACAGCTGTGCATGATCTCTTCACGCCGTTCTCTTAAAATAATAATAATTAAATTATATATGTTTACAAGCACACCGCTCCGCTGAAAACTCCACAAGCTCATTGTGTGGATAATTTTATTTACGGCTAAATTATTATTAATTAATTTTACTCATAGTTAGATTGTGCAGGCCTTCACAAAAGGGCGTTTAATTACCAAAAAATAAAACAATTAAAAAAATATTGCCTTGCCAAAAGGGTACTTTGGGCATCGAGGGGAAAAGGGGTTGAATAAAAGCTATATAAACTAAATAAAAGCAATATAAACAACAGCTGTGCATGATCTCTTCACGCCATTCTCGTAAAATAATAATAATTCAATAATAAGTTTACAAGCACACCGCTCCGCTGAGAACTCCACTTACAGCAGCTGTGGATGTTATTGAAGCAGGACTGTAAACAGGTAATCGGGCATGCCGGGCATTTTCCCGGTGGGCCGACGCACGTAAGGAGCCGACAGAATGTTTTTGTTTTTTTGCCATCATGCAGGGACAGCGAGCAGGCAGTGGCCCATTGGTTTGTCCCAATCACAAAGCACTTCTTCCTCGTCAGCTTTTCCCACGTTTTCACAGCAGCTTTATCAAGAACAGTCTTGCCCCGTGGTGAGTGATGCGGGTCAAAGAGCCATGCAGGAGGAGGAGAGGAGATTGTTGAATCAGTAAAGTGCTTGATAGGGACTCGCAACGGAGGCAGGCATCTAAATATCCTAATGTGTGCGTACGCCACGAGTGTAGAATACAGAAACACTTTTTAATAAAACCTAAATTCGTCCCCCGCGATTTTCTTGTCAAGTCAAGTGTGTTCATAGAGGTTTCCATGGGCCAATGCAAATAAATATAGATTTAAATGAAAAAAGACACTAGATTGTCGGACCTGGTGTTTTATTCTTATCCAAAACAACTAAATGCAATGATACTACAGTCAAGAGTTTTTGAACAGTAGCCTAATATTTGGAATGCTTTTTAAAGAACTCTCTTCTGCTCACCAAGTCTGCTTTTATTTGATCCTAAATACAGTAAAAGTAGTAATATTGTCATGAATTCGACCTCTGTGGCTCTCTCTGATGGCCACCGGAGGGCACCCTCACCTGAGTACTGACCTTCTCGGACTCCATTTCCCACAAACCCTGTATTGAGACTGATCACCTGCACAGGTGTCTCCCATCTATTACTCTACTTAAGCAGCACTTTCCCTTACACTCACTGTGAAGTCTTGTTTTTGCCCTGGCTAACATCTCTAAGCGGTTCCCCTGTGATGACCCTGGATTTGACCCTGGATTTGACCCTGGATTTGACCCTGGATTGGACCCTGGATTGTTTGACGACTGTTGATTCTCTGCCGCATGCCCTTGTGCTCTTGCCTTCTGGACCTGTGATTGTTTTGCTGACTGCCCTGACTCCTGCCCGGTGTTGTTTCTGTCTCTGTTTTGCCTCTAATACACCTGCCGCTGTCATTTGACCCTGATCAAGATTATTAAAGTGAATCTGCAAATGGATCCACACGCTTCTGATTCATCGTTACAAATATTGTGTAATATGTTTACTATTTAAAATAACCACTTTCTATTTGAATATATTTTAAAATGTAATTTATTCCTGTGATCAAAGAAGATTTTTCAGCACAATTACTCCAGTCTTCAGTGTCACATTCAGAAATTATTCTAAAATGCTGATTTGCTGTTCAAGAAACATTTTTACATATTATTATTATTATCAATATTTAAAACTGTTGAGTAATTTTTTCTGGATTCTTTGATGAATAGAAAGATCCAAAGATCAGCGTTTATCTGAAATTAAAAGCTTTTGTAACATTATACACTATAGGGTACAACGGGGCTAAAGACCCACCTTAAGAAAAAATGTATAATGTATTATACACTGCGTCTAAAATGTATAATTGCAGAAAACATATATACGTTGTATTGAACATTAATGGAGCAACAGATTTTGTGTGAAAATAAATTATTCTAGTAAATGTATAAATGTATGAGGTGGCAAGAGGGGCCTTTTACCCCCACACACAGGGTAAAAGGCACACGGTATTGATACAAATACTTCTGCTAAAATAATTATTTTTAAAATAATGTCTTTGTTAATACTTGTTCAAAACAATCACCAAAGTATATACTATGTTCTGCTTATTTTGAAAATTAAAAAACTTTTGTTCAATAAATATAATGTCATTAAAATATGTTAATATATATTTTAAAATACAGAAACAAAATAAATGTAATAAGTAAAGATTCTGAAAGTATTGAATTGAATATATATTATAGAAATTAATACTTTTATTTAGCAAGGATGCTTTAAATTGATCAGAAATTATGATAAAGACATTTCTGTTACAAAAGATTTATATTTCAGATAAATGCTGTTCTTCTGAACTTTCAAGGAAAAAGAAACCTAAAAATTCTACTCCGCTGTCTTCAACATGATAATATTTACTGTGATAAAAATCACCCAAAATAAAAATGGGGGCATTAGGAGTTCGCTGCAACTGACGATGGACACAGTATGTCTGAAATCTAAAATACGTTTTATGTGGTTTAAAACACTGAATTGTCATGATATAAGCTATGAAAAGCTCTGAGCATGTCTCTGCCTCAGCTCCAGACAAAGCTCGAAAACACGTTTGAATTTAGCAGTGACTGTTCTAAATACACTGGTGACCATCCGCATGGAACGGTTAAAATCAACGCAGTTCAAAGGGCTGGAGCGTGTCGAATTGCTACCACTCATTTGAAATTGCATTAGTTTAGATTGCTTTCTGCATTTAAAATCACATTCCGAGTGTAGAGGGGTGGGTCCTTCAGATCACTCCAGGGGGGCTTCAGAACATCATAGGGGCCCAAGCCCCCAAGCTCCCCCTTGACACCGGGCCTGTCTCCGACATTCTTCTTTACAAATCCTTGTTTTGTGCTACTAATTCATGACCAGTGTTTTGTTTTGTTATCTCTGTTGCTTTTCCATGTTCGTAACAATCACCGGTGAGTGTGCTATGCAAACGTCCTATGTCCTCCGCCGGCTTGCATATATAACAGTCAGCAGAAGTGAGAGAAAAGTATTTATGACATTTTATATATGGACATTTTTCTTACAAAACATATCGATTCGCTACATGAGGCCTTTATTTACCCTCCCGAGCCGTGTGAGGCACGTTGTATTATGGATGGATGCGCTTTATTTGACGTCTTTTGGACTGTTGAACAAAAACACAGAACTATTCCTATTCTAAAACTTGGAAGAGCAAGTATAATTTTTTATATAACTGATTGGATTCGTCTGAAAGCAGAACGTCACCCATAGGATGCTTTGAGGGTGAGCAAAATATGGGCTAATTTTTGTGTGAACTAACCCTTTAAAGTCTTTAAAAATAACAACTTTCAGTTTTGAACTTTCATTATGAATGAAAAAATGAATGATGAGTTTAAATAGTGCTTTATTGTGTATTGCTTTTCACCAACAGAACTTTACAATGCACATCCACATTATCAAGTTCATTATCAACTGTCCCATTAAAAGAGCTTTAAAAACATCATATGTTTTAACCTTCTTTGTTTTTCCTTTACATCATTAATGTGTTAATAGACAAATATGCAAGCAAAAACTACGTTTGTCCCCAAAACACTACTTGCATACAGACAGCTGGCCTACTCAACCCTACAAAGCACATGCTGGTGAACCAGCATCACCAGCTCCATTTGCTTGAGAACAACATGAATATGCTGGTGCACCAGCTAGACTAGCAGTGTACCAGCACTAACCAGCATAAACCAGCACTATACCAGCATAAACCAGCACTATACCAGCATAAACCAGCCTGGACCAGCACCATTCCAGCACTAACCAGCATAAAACAGCATAAACCAGCCTGTACCAGCACTATACCAGCACTAACCAGCATAAACCAGCACTATACCAGCATAAACCAGCCTGGACCAGCACCATTCCAGCACTAACCAGCATAAACCAGCACTATACCAGCATAAACCAGCCTGTACCAGCACTATACCAGCACTAACCAGCATAAACCAGCACTATACCAGCATAAACCAGCCTGGACCAGCACCATTCCAGCACTAACCAGCATAAACCAGCACTATACCAGCATAAACTAGCCTAAACCAGCCCTATACCAGCATAAACCAGCCTGGACCAGCACTATACCAGCAATATACCGGCATAAACCAGCCTAAACCAACACTATACCAGCTTAAAACAGCCTGGGCCAGCACTTACCAGTATAAACCAGCTTGGACCAGCACTATACCAGCATGGACCAACTTGGAATCCATGCTGGTTTATGCTGGATTTTTCAGCAGGGTTTGCCTTCCAGGAGCAGAAAATTGTACATAACCAGTTGCCATGAATGTACCAAAATTGCACGATGTGACTATGTGGAGGTTGAACAAGTAATTTTGAGATTATTATTCTAAAATACATTATGACAAGTTCTACTCAAAATATAATTGTATGGTTAACTCTTTACTTAAAAAAATATTGCTTATTTGGCAAGGGTGGAATCCTTTCTTTAACACTGAGCAACTTTAAGGCAGTTTTTTGGTCTTACTGTTAATATCATTCAGTAGAATATTGCAAGGATTTTTACAGCTTGGTGGCTCAAGTTTCCATCTCTGACAATCATTTTCTCAAATGTATTTTAATGATAAGAAATGCTTCTGAGCAAACAAGGGAAAGTAGGGAAATGAAGTAGCACCTTCTACCTGAGATGTGATCAGGGACACTTGAAGAGCAGATGCGAGACAGATGGTGGAATGGGATCAAAAACAGGACAAGTATTCAGAAGGCTCATCTCACATTTTCCTCGCGTGCACTCTGGATGAGATCAGCTGGAAGGTGGACATTCACAGTACAAGAGTTTATGAACTCCTCAGTGGCAAAACACACCTTGCTAGCATATTTGAAATCGTGAATATGGTGAAAAATGCAAGGTAGTCAACTCTGTATTTCAGCACATGCAACAGCACACACATTTTCCATTCTCCCTCTTACTCTTTTTCTCTTTGAGGCTGTACTACTGTAGCTGGTGGACTAACAATAACATGTGCTTGAGCTGCTGAAACTTAAGCTTGCCAGAGATTCTGGCTGATTTGTTAAAGGCCCCACTCCCATCTATAACCATGGAAATACACAGTCGCAGCCCAAAGACAAGCCATATTAAGCGGTATGTGTGCTTGGACTTCAGTCTCTAAAGGCACACAGATTTATTATTTTTTATCTTTCCCAAAGCTCACAAGCATCAAGAAAGACAAATATCAATAGTATCAAGTAGGCCTATCAATATGGTTAATCTTGGGTTAGGAAGTCAGCACTGATTCCGGAAATGTGCATCCATAATGTGAGCTAAACAAATTAGAAAGAAAAGTCCAAAGATTAACAAGTCTTTTATGATGACTAGAGAAATTTTGTTATGTGTCTAACTGTCTTCTCCAACTTTGATTCAATGCAAGGAAGCAGTATGAAAATGCTATTTAATAAATAAATATTATAGGAAAATGTTTAAATGTCCCAAGTGTTTGATCATGACAGTTCTTGAGGATCTTAAGTATTGATGTAAAAAAAGAACTGTATTAGAAAGGATCAGAACAACTTTATTGTTAAATATAGATAATATCTGCTCTGCCTTTCATACCAAACTGACAAGCCCACCGTTTCAATATATATCTCTACCTGACACCTCAGCTTGGATCAAGTTGGGAATACACTGCAGGATTTCAGCAGTGTTTTTGTTCAATACAAAGTAAATTGCATGCGGTCACGAATCCGGTTTATGAACTTCCATTCACTCACCACATGGACTCTTGCACTACATCGCTGTTGCACGTCGTCTCGGACTACAGTTCCCATCATCCATTGCATTTGAACGCACACACACAGCTGATTGCACATTCACAGCTGAATACACTGATCACACAGCTGTCACCAATCACACGCTCACTTAAGAGCTATTACACACACTACATAAGACCCACTCAGATACTCGTCAGATCGCAGAGTATTGTCTAACGTACATCTCTCTTTTAGCGATAGCTATACTATGGAGCCATTCTACGTTTCCAGTTTTAGTTTCTAGTTCTAGTCTAAGTCTAGTCATTTTGTGTTGCCTTGTTTCATGATCTTCTGCCTGTGTATCTTGGATTAACCCTTTGCCTGGTGTTTTGGACTCCGTTTGCACCTCATCTAGACTATAGCTCATGTTTCTGGATTTCCCCTGTTGTCAAGCCCTTTGGATATCGTTCGCTGATCAAAGACACACATTTCCCTAGGATTACTCTTGTGTCTTGTCCGTACCATACCTGTTTGCTGTTGTTTGCTCCTGCTTGTGATTTGACTGTTTACTAATAAAAGCTTGCACTTGGATCCACTCGCCTCACGTCTCGTCGGCTCCGTTACACATGCGATGTAAAAATGAAACCAAAATTCTGACATGTCAGAAATCAATTGGATCATTTGATTGGCAGTCAGGGGAGGTTAATTGCATCTCCTCATCCCAGTGCAATGCACAATAAATGACACACAACAAAGCTGAAATTCGGCTTGGCTCAAAAAAAGTGTATGCCCTTGTGAAGACAGAGCTCCTTGTGATCCTTGAAAACCCATTAGTCAACCATAACATCTTTGTGTACTCTCTGAATTGTTATTTAGTGGCCATTAAAACAGCATATTCTATATCAGGGATCTCCAACCATGCTCCTGCACTGTAAAAAATGACTGATTTTAATGGTAAAAGTGTACAATACAAAAATTATTAATAGGTTAACCGTAAGTTCCCCTATCTGTATACCTTGAAAAAGTGTACTGGACAACTATATGTAATTTTATGGTAGTATACCATTTTTGGAAGAAAAGAACATATAATTTACAGTGAATAACCATAAATTGACATCTTCATAATTCCCTTCGTTACGTTTCAAATTGGATATTTTTGTTGTTGTTGTTGAAATAACTGTTTCTTAGTTTTTTCTTAACAGTTGTATGCATTAGGGTTGTATGGTACATCTAATGTTGTTAAATTAAGGTTTAATGCATTATTTCAGTTTTATGTGTGCCACCGTGATGGTGTTTAGTGTTTGTGTGAGTAACATTGTGCACCTTCTATAAATGTTAATCAGATTTACTGATGCTACGAGGTGTTAGTGCACTTGTTGCAGAACTTATTACATGTTATTATTGTATCTTTAAAAATGATCATTCATGATGAAAAAACAAAATGAAAAAATATCATGGGTTTTCACACATCAGAGCATACATACACAGAAAAATATACACCATATTCACCATAATGCATCAAAAAATATTTGTGTTGTTGTTTTGTTATTTATTATCCTAAGGGATGAAGCAAGAGTTAAATTTAAAAAGAAAACGAGGATAACAATGGAGATTTACGGCTTGTGGTTGAAACATTTAGCACATAAAATAAAGAAATTAACAACATATTCAAGAGAATCTCTTGGCAAGATTTTGAGGTTTTTTAAATAAAAATGATAAACTGTGGATCAGATTAGTAGGGTTATAAATATAAGAAATGAACCCAAAATATATTGATTATACACAAAATAAATGAGCAGAAGTTTCTTCAACAAGAACACAAAATGAGCAAGTTGAATCAACATCTAAATATTTACAGATGGATTAAACTTGTCACTCATGTCTTTTAATTTTTGTGCTTGTTATTACATCATAGGCCACATGATAACGTCAACATGGTGCATTATGTTGGAGTCGCATTCATACTTCATGCATTCAGCCTACAGTATATAGTATGTGTATATCTGTTTGTTGCTGACGCATGTTTTGAGTTTGAGCTCCATCAAGTCAATTATTTATTGTCTATTTTCTATCTTAAAATAAATTTTATACAGCATCATTTTCGTTTAAAATATATCTCCTATCGAGATCAGAGCACCTACACTGAACAAAATTATCAACGTAAAACATTTGTTTTTGCCCCCATTTTTCAAGAGCTGAACTCAAAGATCGAAGACTTTTTCTATGTACACAAAAGGCCTATTTCTCTCAAATATTGTTCACAAATCTGTATAAAGCTGTGTTAGTGAGCACTTCTCCTTTGCCGAGATATATAAAAAAAGCTGTTCTATGCAGATGGGAATATGTATAATCACACAAACACACACACACACACACATCTCTCTCTCCGTGACAAGATCCTGAGGCTATTTGTTGTGCCATTCATCCACGGCCATCACCTTATGTTGCAGCATGATCAGAGGTGGAAAGAGTACAAAAATATTCTACTCAAGTAAAAGTACCATTACATTACTGAAATTTTACTTAAGTACAAGTAAAAGTACCAGTCTAAAAATATACTCAAGTAAAAGTAAAAAGTAGATCATTTAAAATTTACTCAGAGTAAAATGACTTAGTTACATTTTAACAATGGGAGGAGGAAAAATGGATAGACCAAAGATGTCAAACTCAGTACCTGGAGGGCCACAGCCCCACACAGTGTAGATATTACCCTAATTAAACACATCTGATCCAGCTAAACTAATCATTTAGGCTTATTTGAAAACTACATGGTGTGTGTGTTGGAGCAGGGTTGGAAATAAACTCTTTAGGGCTGTGGCCCTCCAGGAACTGAGTTTGACACACCTGGGATATGGGCCTATAAATCTCAAACTAGGTGTTTTTAATTAAAGTAATCGGTTAATTAGAATAATAAGACATTTGGGCTGTTACCAGGCAAATTAAATCAGTATCAACAAAATGCATCTTTGCAATGCAGAGGCAACACAGAAGCTTCATCTGAAGTGGCATAGATGTATTACACACTGACATGAATGCATTTAGCCTGCAGTTACAAATGCAGAAATAATGTTTAGATATAAATAAGACATAAAATGTGACCCTGAACCACAAAACCATAAGGGTCCATTTTCCTAAATTGCGATTTATGCATCATCTGAAAGCTGAATAAATCATATTTCCATTGATGTATGGTTTGTTATGATAGGACAATATTTGAAAATCTGGAATCTGAGGGAGCAAAAAATCACAATATTTAGAAAATCTCCTTTAAAGTTGTTCAAATTAAGCTCTTAGTTTTGATATATTTACAGTAGGAAATTTACAAAATATATTAATGGAACATGATCTTTACTTAATATGCTAATGAGTTTTGGCATAAAAGAAAAATTTATAATTTTAACCCATACAATGTATTGTTGGCTATTGCAACAAATATACCCCAGCGACTTGCCAGGGTCACAAATGTTAAAAAGTCATTTGAAATTCAAAAATAAATCAATCAAAAGATACTTTAAATGTTAAATTATAACCACCAGTAGGTGTCCGCAAGTCACTCATAAGTGAGTCATTGCGATTGAACAGAATCATGTAAACGGTTAATTCAAGGAATGAAACACGTCATTGCTCAGAGTCAGAGACGCAAAACTGTGTATGGAATTATTTTGTTGTTGTCGAAATAGAGCAAAAACAGGCGATATGGTGTCTAAAACGCAAGTCTCTTAATTAACTTCTTGTTTTTTGAACTGTTGTAAAAAGCAAAACTACAGGCCTATGTAATCATGGTGATTTTTGAGAAAACGGCATTCTTCATGTGATGTTGACTTACTATATTAAATTATATAAATATATACATTTTCTGCTTCTATATATCTTCAGTTTTGTGATCATTCTAAGCATTTTAACAGACTGAATCAGTCTAATCCTGTTTAGAGTGATTTGTTTGGTTTTGGCAAAATACTGATAATGTCAAATCTCACATCGTTAAAACAACAATTACTATATTATCGAGCGATATTGCACACCCTGCACCACTGTCTTTTTGGCTCATTTGTGCAAAACCTTTTGCTAAACCGTCAAAACTTCATTTTAACCACCAATGCAACGATGTAAGTATTTACCTTACGTTACCTCTACATGCTTGCGAAGGGTTGATGTCGAGATTTTATAAGCTGCTAGTTCGGTCTCCCGAGGCAAACACAGCTTACACTGCATAATAGAGCATGAATATATGGCCAGGGGTTCACTTCATTTCCTTCAAGTTCAACTTCAGCAGAATATGACGGGGTCTGGTTTTCAGCTGGGTCTGCACCATTAATGCCTGTCTTGTGCGTCGGCATCTTTCTTGTGATTTTAGCGGCAGTTTCTTCTTCTGCCCATTATTTGCTGCAGTTGTTTCCACAGCGATTTTTTACTCAGTAATTAATGTGTTTTAAAATGTAGCTAAGTACAATACTTCACCAAAAATATACTTAAGTAAAAGTATTAATGTACAGATAAAAAAATACTTAAATATACAAGTACACAAACTAAGAGCTACTCAACTAAAAGTAGCGAGTAAATGTATTCGTTACTTTCCACCTCTGAGCATGATAATGCACGGCCCATGTTGCAAGGATCTGCACACAATTCCTGGAATCTGAAAACATCCGAGTTCTTGCATGGCCAGCATACTCACCGGACATGTCACACATAGAGCATGTTTGGGATGCTCTGGATCGGTGTATACAACGTGTTCCAGTTCCTGACAATATCCAGCAACTTCACACAGCCATTGAAGAGGAGTGGACCAACATCAACAACCTGATCAACTCTATGTGAAGGAGATGTGTTGCACTGCATCAGGCAAATGGTGGTCACACCAGGTACTGACTGGTTTTCGGACTTTTATAGTGACCTTTTATTGTGGCCAGCCGAAGGCACACCTGTGCAATAATCATGCTGTCTAATCAGTATCTTGATATGCCACACCTGTGAGGTGGATGGATTATCTCGTTCACTAGCACAGATTTAGACAGATTTGTGAACAATATTTGAGAGAAATAGGCTTTTTGTGTACATAGAAAAAAGTCTTACATCTTTGAGTTCAGCTCATGAAAAATGGGAGCAAAAACAAAAGTGTTGCTTTTATATTTTTATTCAGTGTAATTATCACAAGTTTTATTTTGATTTCCTGAGTAGATTATAGCCCTTTAGCATCACCAGCGCGGCTGGCGCTAACACTGCCCGTTAGCATCGTGGCTGCCGCTAACACAGATAATACCCTATTCACACACATTTACCATTGTTTCACTGTTACTTGCTTTAATGGCGGATTTGTGTCTTCACAATCAATTATCCAAAATCATGTTTTTGTGTAGTGAATATAACATTTATGCATTTAGCAGATGCTTTTATCCAAAGCGACTTACAGTGCATTCAGGTTATACATATTTTTGTCAGTACATGTGTTCCCTGGGAATCGAACCCACAACCTTTGCGCTGCTAATGCAATGCTCTACCACTGAGCCACAGGAGCAATATATATAATGTCTATGATTTTCTGTGTGTCATCAGAAAAGTCTCAAACACATCCCACTTCCTGCTGGGATGGAGAGGAAACGCGTGTCCCTCGCATCAGTCCCTGAGCTCCTGCTTTCAAAGGACCATCTTGTGTTCATTACTGCAGATATTTACATTTGTGAAGTAGCAATAATCATTCTTTCTGTGAGACTCGTTCTTTCATTCTGTGAGTGAGAGTGTGTGTCTGTGTGTGTGTGAGTGTATGTGTATGTTTGTTTGTGCATGTGTGTGTGTGTGTGTGTGTGTGTGTGTGTGTGTGTGTGTGTGTGTATGTGATTGTGTTGTGTGTGTGTGTGTGTGTGTGAGAGAGAGAGAGAGAGAGAGAGTGTGTGTGTGTGTGTTTATACATATTCCCATCTGCATAGAACAGCTTTTTTTATATACTGTATATATAAACAATTTTATATATGTGTGTGTGTCCCTGGAGCACAGAAGCAGTCATAAGCAGCACAGGTATATTTGTTGCAATAGCCAACAATACATTGTACGAGTCAAAATTATAGATTTTTTTATGACAAAAATCATTAGGATATTAAGTAAAGATCATGTTCCATGAATATATTTTGTAAATTTACTACAGTAAATATATAAAAACTACATTTTTGATTAGTAATATGCATTGCTAAGAACTTAATTTGAACAACTTTAAAGGTGATTTTCTCAATATTTAGATTTTTTTGCACCCTCAGATTCCAGATTTTCAAATATTGCCCAAACCATACATCAATGGAAATATTATTTATTCAGCTTTCAGATGAAGTATACATCTCAATTTAAAAAAATTGACCCTTATGATACACATATATATATATATATATATACATATATATTCTCCCAGTGTTTGTGTGTTGATTGCAGGTCTTTGACCTGAATTAATGGACATTACATATCAAAATACAATGTTTAATTAGCATGTAATGCTTGGTTAAAGTGATTGCTCTGTCTTAAGGCTGAATGCAGCAGTGGCCGGTCTGATAGGAGACTCTACTGATAACACCTGGCCATAAGATCAGTGTCAACATTCTCCAAGCTTGTCCTCCACCTGTTGCAGCTACGCCATTTGGCAAACAGTTCAGGCCATTCATGACCAACAAAGTCCAATCTCTAGAATATCTCTAACCTACATACACAGGTATTCCTATCATTATGAGTTCATTCCATAGACATAATGATTTTTATACATTATAAACTGTTTTACCGTCCCCTTACCATAAACCCTTCAACTGCATTCAATGTATTTGATAGTTAAAAAGACTACAAATTCAAGTTTTCGTCACCACCGTCGGATGAATATTTTGATAATATTTCATTATTATATTTTGAGGAACTGTTGGTCACATCTGTCTGCTAACATGACAATGTGTTTTGACATGTCAAACACATCTTGAGTGCTGTTAAAGATAAAGTTGAAATTACTCAATTGCATTGTGATATTACAAGGATCATCTGCAATCAGAAGGAACAAAAGAGTTGTGTTTAATGTGAAAGCTTGGAGCTCGTCTAACTTCAGCTGTTAAAAGATTTTACAGATTTAGACTTAAAATCTTTAATGCATGTACAGCTACGCATTTACAGTACAGGTTTGACTGTGCATCATTATAAAGTATTGCATCAGGGTTTCTTTCTGAATAATTGCTCTTGAACGGCTGTTTTCTTGGCAGAGGTTTATTGAGCTTCTGTTTCTGAGCTTTCACGTGAAAGAATGGGTGGGAGAGGAGAGAGCAGGGCAAATGCTCTCAGATTTCAGCTTCATGGGGGGGTAAAGGGGTGGGTTTTTACTTCCATTCAGAGCTGCATGGACTTGACTCGCGGTCCCTGGATCAGTCTGCAGGAGTCTCTAGCTTCATCATCGACTGCCGTTCTGGACTAAATGCTTGATGCCCGTCACTAGGAGAAAACACTAAACCCAAGCGCTTCTCTTCTGCTCCTGAAACGCCGCATGTCTGTGGTTTAGACATGATCCTGTCGGTGGATTCTAGGACTTTACTGCTATTTGTGGCAACACTAGTCACATTTTTGGCCGTTGTCAAATGCCAAGAGGAGGATGACCGTGAGTTTGCCAACCATTCTCTCATTTTACGCTCAAAAGTTTCAGAAACGTTTCGATTTATTGCACTTCGGACTTTTTAAATCTCTTTAAAAGCAGATGGTTGCAAATAGTCATGAAAGATAATACTTTGTGCTCTGCCAGACTGAAAGTCAAGGAGCAAAGGTGATGTAAAATATGTGTTTATTTTATTGGAAAACAAAGAAAATGAGCCAGACCAAATTAATACGTTCTATTATAAGCATAAAAAAGAAAGAAAGAAAGAGAAAATAAACAAATGTCTCATGCTTTATTTATTTAGTCTGGGGCATTTCTGAAGTGGATTCATAGCGCCTGGTCAGAATGTGTTTATATTGAAGAGCAAAGACTAACCAACTAAGCAGCAGTCTGGAGGTATTCAGGGTATTTCATCCAATCAGGACACCTGTGGGACATTCCTAAAGCTACACACACACGCATGCACGCACACACACACACGCATACATACACACGCACGCATGCACGCACACACATGTTGGTTTTTATGGTTTATGGGGACTCTCTATAGGTGTAATGATTTTTGTAATGTACAAACTGTATGTGTTATTGCCTACACCTAAACTTAGCCCTCACAGGAGACTGCATTTCTAACACCCCCCCCCCCCCAAAAAAAAACTCACTCTGTATGATTTATAAGCGTTTTGAATTATGGGGACACTGAAAATGTCCTCATAAATCACCTTATAAAATTTGTGTCCACATAAACCACACACACACACACACACACACACACACACACACACACACACACACACACACACACACACACACACACACACACACACACACACACACACACACACACAGAGCGCTGATTTATTTATTGATTGTTTTATTGTATCATTGTTTTATTGATTGAAGGCCTCCTGGGGGCCTGGAGGCTCAGCTGGTCAGGTCTGTAAAAGAGTGCATTCCTCTACTGTCAGGGGCCACCGGGGCGAATCCAGGCTTGCTGCAGCGGCAGATGCTCCAAACGCCTTCGATTTATCAGAATTTTGAGCTGGAGGGGTTTCTGAAAGCACTGCTGTTGTATTGGACTCATCCAGGGCACTGCCTGATTGTGAAGGGTTCAGAGGTGTATCAGTGGTTAAAGTCAGCAGCGGTGGGCCTGCGCCAGAGTTACTGATCCATACGGTTAAAGTGCTTCCATCTGTTTTCTGAATTACCCAGAGGCTACGATAGTCCGGGGAAAGCAGGAAAGACGAAAGTCTGGCGAGAAGCTATTGGAAAAACTTTAAAAGAACAGAGGCAGCTATTATAATTCAGCCATCCACATTCCTTTGACGATATTTTGGAAATGCAGGAGTAATAAGCTCACTGGTAAATAAGATAGAAGCTTTTTCACAGACAGTTTTAAAAATGGCAGTGAAATACATTTGAAAAGAAGCATTTAGGCAGGGGGAGAGAGAGGGGGAGGCTGAATAGAAACTGGGCAAAAGCTAACAATTGGGTTATTGTAGCAGAGAGGCGTATGAGTGTTTCCTTAGAGCTCCCCGTAGGGTCACGGATCGGCTCGTCTGGGTCATTTGTGAACTCATCAGTGCTTGCATACATTAACCTACACAGAAGTTTAAGAGAGAGAAAGGAAAGGCACGATCTGAAACCGGACACCTCCCCTCACCTGTGTCCAATTTGGAGTTTTCCTCCATTTTCCACTTCAAGAAAGAAAAAGAGCTCATGGTTGCGTTCCTGTAGCTCAGAGCAGTGGATTTAGAAACAGAACGGAAGGAAGACTGGTGAAGACGTTTGTGAGGAAGGCCTGAAGCGTGTGTGTGTGTGTGTGTGTGAGAGAGAGAGTGTGTGTGTGTGTGTGTGTGTGTGTGTGTGTGTGTGTGTGTGTGTGTGTGTGTGTGGTGTTGTGTGTGTGTGTGTCTGCGTGTGTCTGCGTGTGTGTCTGTGTCTGTATGTGTGTGAGAGAGAGTGTTAGTGTGTGTGAGAGTGTATGTGTGTGTGTGTGTCTGTCTGTGTGTATGTGTGTGCGTGTGTGTGTGTGTGTGTGTGTGTGTGTGTGTGTGTGTGTGTGTGTGTGTGTGTGTGTGTGTGTGTGTGTGTGTGTGTGTGTGTGTGTGTGTGTGTGTGTGTGTGTGTGTGACTGTGAGTGTGTGTGTCTGTGTGTGTGTGTGTGTGTGTGTGTGTGTGTGTGTCTGTGTGTATGTGTGTGTGTTTCTGTGTGTGTGTGTGTGTGTGTGTGTGTATGTTTCTGTGTGTGTGTGTGTGTGTGTGTGTGTGTGTGGGGGCATGTTTATGTGGTTTATGAGGACACAAATTTGTATAATGACATGGGTATAACATAGGTATTACAAGGAGAAGGTGATTTATGAGGACATTTTCAGTGTCCCCATAATTTAAAACGCTTATAAATCATACAGAGTGAGTTTTTGAGGAAAGTAGAAATGCACCGCTCCTGTGAGGGCTAAGTTTAGGTGTAGGGTAGGTGTAGGACAATAGCACATACAGTTTGTACAGTATAAAACCATTACGCCTATGGAAAGTCCCGTGAACCATAAAAACCAACATGTGTGTGTGTGTGTGTGTGTGTGTGTGTGTGTGTGTGTGTGTGTGTGTGTGTGTGTGTGTGTGTGTGTGTGTGTGTGTGTGTGTGTGTGAGTGTGTGTCTGTGTGTGAGTGTGAGTGTGTGTGTCTGTGTGTGTGTGTGTGTGTGTGTGTGTGTGTGTGTGTGTGTGTGTGTGTGTGTGTGTGTGTGTGTGTGTGTGTGTGTGTGTGTGAGTGAAAGCTGTCTCTTCTCCTCTCTCTCTGGCGTGTTTGAACTGGCAGTGTACAGACACGCACTTCCTGAGCTCTGTGTTTAGATTAGCCAAAAGCTTGTGAATTGCTCAGTCTTTACTTTTCAGAAAGGCGTCATTCATCGCCATGCGGGGTCTGTAGGAATTTACAGAAAATAAACAGGCCTGTGAGGTAAACAAACACAGTGCTTATTTGATTACCCTCAATCTCTCTCCACTGCCCCATTTTTCTAAAACTGCGTGTGAATTCTTGAGCTCCAGTGACCTGCTACCGACTGAAGGAAAAGTCATTTGAGTGTCTATAATGTGTATAAAAGTCTATAATGTGCTGTGTGTTTAAACCGATTCAGGCTTTTATTCACAAAGTGTATCTGAGGGCAGTAAATCAGGCCAAGGTCGCGAGTTTTGAACTGCACTTAGAAATTATTGTTAATTAGCTGGATTCATTGATATCAGTTTTATGCTGCCATCTTGTGGCGTGTGTTTGAATGAGCGTGACAATGTTGTAACCGCTTGACAGCAAAGACAAAAGCACTAATCAGGAGGTTCCTGTGCACTGAAAATCACAAACAATGCACTTTTAATGCTTTCTACCGTATGCATTTCACTAATATGATTTACCGAATTCATGTTACCAATGTTGCCAATTTAGCGATTTTGTAGCTAGATTAAGCTACTACTACTACTCCTCCCTTTTTGAGACTATTTTTTCAAAAGTTTAGTGACAAATATAGCAACTTCTTGGACAAACCTTCTCTAAGTGTTTATCTTGCCAACTTATCTGTATTCATCTTTATATAGATAAGAGAATTTGCCATTATGATGTCATCTAGTGATATTTAGCTAACAGTTTTAGCTACTTTCAATTGAAAGCAGTTGGCAACATGCATGGTGCACTAATCGTGAAGCCTCTATGGTTTGGGATCTCAAATCCAAATCACAGATTTAATGGTCTTTTAATGTCATTGGTGTGTTTCACCTGAAGCGCTGTGCTTTAACTCTCCAGCAACTCACCCAGCCACCTCCTCCTCTTCCTCCTTCTCCTCCTCTTCCTCCTCCTTCTCCTCCTTGTCCTCCTCCTCTTCCTCCAACCCCACCTCCTCCTCATCCTCCACCTTCTCCTCCTCCTTCTCCCCCACCTCCTCCTCTTCCTCCTTCTCCTCCACCTCCACTTCTTCCTCCTCCTCCTCTCCTCCACCTCCACCTCCTCCTCCTCCTCCTCCTCCTCCTCCTCCTCCTCCACCTCTACCTCCTCCTCCTCCTCCTCCTCCTTCCTCCTCCTCCTTCTCCTCCTTCACATCCTCTTCTTCCACCTCCACCTCTCCCACCTCCACCTCCACCTCCTCCTACTCCTTATCCTCCTCCTTCCTCCAACCCCACCTCCTCTTCTTCCTCCTTCTCCTCCTCCTTCTCCACCTCCACCCCTATGTTCTCCTCCTCTTCCTCCTCCTTCTCCTCCTCCTCCTCTTCTTCCTCCTCCTCCACCTCCTCTTCCTCCACCCTCATGTCCTCCTCCTCTTCCTCCTCTTCCTCCACCTCCTACTCCTTCTCCTCCTCCTCTTCCTCCACCTCCTACTCCTTCTCCTTCTCCACCTCCACCTCCTCTTCCTCCTCATTCTCCTTCTCCACCTCCACCCCTATGTTTTCCTCCTCTTCCTCCTCCTTCTCCTCCTCCTCCTCTTCCTCTTCTTCCTCCTCCTTCACCTCCTCTTCCTCCTCTTCCTCCACCTCCTACTCCTTCTCCTCCACCTCCTCCTCCTCTTCCTCCTCCTTCTCCTCCACCTCCTCATCCTCTTCCTCCAACCCCACCTCCTACTCCTTCTCCTCCTTCTCTTCCTCCACCTCATACTCCTTCTCCTCCACCTCTACCTCCTCCTCTTCCTCCTCATTCTCCTCCACCTCCTCATCCTCCAACCCCACCTCCTACCTTCCTCCTTCTCCTCCTCCTCCTCCTCCTCCCTCCTTCTTCCTCCTTCTCCTCCTCTTCCTCCTCCTCCTCTTCCTCCTCCTCTTCTCCTCCTCCTCCTCCTCCTCTTCCTCTCCTCCTCCTTCTCCTCCTTCTTCTCCTCCTCCTCTCCTCCTCCTCCTCCTTCCTCTTACTCTTCCTCCTCCTCCTCTTCCTCTTCCTCCTCTTCCTACTTTTACTCCTCCTCTTCCTCCTCCTCCTCCTCTTCTTCCTCCTCCTCCACCTCCTCTTCCTCCACCCTCATGTCCTCCTCCTCTTCCTCCTCCCCCTCTCTTCCTCCTCTTCTTCCTTCTCCTCCTCCTCCTCCTCTTCCACCTCCTTCTCCTCTTACTCCTCCTCCTTCTCCTCTTACTCTTCCTCCTCCTCCTCTTCTTCCTCCTTCTCCTCCTCTTCCTCCTCCTCCTCCTCTTCTTCCTCCTTCTCCTCCTCTTCCTCTGCTCACGCTCCTCACAGAAGACCCAGGCAGCTGTATGCAGGATGGCCAGTTCTATAGTGACAAGGACGTGTGGAAACCAGAGCCGTGTCGCATCTGCGTTTGCGACACCGGTGCGGTCCTGTGTGACGAAATCATCTGCGAGGAGCTGAAAGACTGTCCCAAACCCGAGATCCCGTTTGGGGAGTGCTGTCCAGTCTGTGCCGCTGACCAGCCTTCCTCCCCTGGTCGTAATTTATTTATCTCTCTTTTTTATAAATAAATTACTGTTGTATTCATATCTGTTTGATGGTTTTGGGTTTGTTTGTTTTTAAAAAGCACCTAAACTATTTATGGATGCTTTTAAAAAAAATGAACACAAAACAACCCGACAAACAATTTGAAATGAGAAAAGACTAACCCCAGTGAGACGCAGTGCTGGCTTTGTCTGGAATGGATATCACTGGCGGCAGGAGTGTGATGGACACATATGGGAATCATTTAGAGAGAGCTTCACTTCAACAGACATGGTATAGAGTTTCATCTCTGACTTAAAGTCACGGAAGAAGCTTTATATTTTGAGTGACTTCTCTTGGTCACCTTTACAAAAGTTCCTCTTTTCTTTATGAAGAAAGGAAAAACAAAACAAGTCCTGTATTCATCTCCATCTTCCTTTAGTCGTGTTAGCAGATAGACCTGGGTTGTGTAAGCTTAGCCTCTATGTTAAGACGGTGGTAAATAATGGTAAAGACTATAATAATACAATGGTAAAACCTTGTATTTGGTTATTACAGCAAATAACTGTAATAGTAACTGTAATCTAACCTTACATTAAATGTAATTTTACAGTAGAATACTGTTATATTTATAGTTTTTCAAAGTTTAAAAGAGCAATAAGGGAAAACCATTAATTGACATTAACAGAAATCCAGGAGTGACAATTCAAATTAGATGGTATTTTGCAAAAATAATAGTTTTTTCTTCTTAGTTTTATTTTCGTATCAGTTATGCACATTGTGTTAAATCTAATGTTGTTAAATCACTGTTTATTACATTGTTTGAATGTCATGGTGTTTTGTATTTGTGCTTGTGACAGACAAATACAAAACTGTAACCCTTACTGTAAACTTCACAGATGTATTTATTTATTTCGATTTTAAAATGTTTACAGTTTCTGTTGGAAAAACAGCATTTGCTGGTTAGGTATGTTTTGAAGAATGACTGCTGGTTTAGTTTAAGCTGGTCTTGAGCAGGAGATAGTTGCTTAGGATTCGCTCAAACCAGCAGCCAATCTTCAAAACATACCTGTTGTTTTTTTTATCAACAGGAGTGTAGTTAATGAGTCTTATTTTCTGGATTCAAATTAGACCACTCCAAGTTTTCATGTAACTGACTTTATAAAGTTATGAACAGTTTAGAAGGAACACAAATAGTTGAATACTAGTCTAAGCGTTTTATGCAACCGGTCACTGGGCTGTGTTTCCTGAACACATCATAGCTTATAGAGATCATGGAGACCATTGGTGCATGTGAGAAAACGCAGTCTCTGAATACTCAATCTGGTGATTTGAATCAGCACCAGCCTCCCGCCGCTGACATCTGCTTCAGATCAAAGCCCTGCCGCAGAGTTTCTCAGTATTTGCTATAATGTCCCGCGGTCAGATGTGAACGGCACACTGATCTCTGTCTGTCATGTTGGTGGCAGGTTGTAGCTTGCCCTCAGTTCATGTATGGGTAAACTGTGATCTTTTCAAATTATGTCTCTAACTCTCAAACATTGCAATGCCAGATTTTTAATGCCAAACCTGACAATGTGACTTGTTTAAAGGCCCCCTGCTGCCGGGATTTGGTCCATTTCGGCTGTGTTATACTGGCCCTGACTAGTCATATTACCATATTTTAGATCTATTATCACATGCACGAGGGTGAACGACAACGGGCCACCAACACCTTTAAAATAACAGTACATTTACGCTAAAGCATTAACAGTTGTTAGGAGCTCCTGGGGGCAGTGTTTAGCTCCAGGCCTAATTAAACACACCTGAACCAACGAATCAAGGACTTCAGACTCGCTAGATCTTCCAGGCCGGTGTGTTGGAGCTAAACTCTTCAAGACGTCGACCCTCCAGGAGTCAGGATTGAACACCGCTGATTTATTTAGCAGATCCTCTGCTCAGCTTTCCTTACATTCATGTGCCATGCAGACAAATGCTTCGGGTTAATCAAATCTTTTAAAAGCACGAATAAAGGTAACCTTCATGGCATTCATGAGCGTTACTTTGTAATGTCACAAAATAGACAAAGCTAAGCTTCTAACTAATCATTAACGGCCCAAAGAATTCAAAATAACCGTTTACTGTTAAGTAAAACGAAATAGTACATGTAATGTTTGATCTTTGTTTTGTGGCAGATTCACAACAGCTGAAATGCAAACAATAGCATTATAATTAGAACAGTCCAGAAAAATAATGTAAACAGTTTCAAAAACACCTTGAGTGTCTTGCTTTAATCAATTCTCTCTAACTCATTACTTAGTAATTAGCAGAAACAATCATTCTTGCTAAAAAGCCATAGATTGGTGCACATGTCTGAAGTCTCACCGCATATGATGCCTTTGGGAAACATTGAAATGAGCAGGTTTTATAAAGACAAAATGATTAAATCATTAGATTCTGAATGCATGCTGAAGCTCTTCACGTTTGTCGTCAAGACTGGAATCTGAAATGAATGCAGTGGGTATGACCTGTGAATAATTTTTGCTCTGTCAACAAAGCAGAGCTTAGGTTTGCTTTTATTTAATGCTCTTTTAACACTGTTTTTTTATCTTTCATGCCGTGATAATAACAGGCTTGCCAGGTGCTAAGGTGAGTCTGTGTTTAATGTCTGTTTTAAAGTGTTGTAGGTTATGATTAAATCTCGGGTTCATCATGTCTAGAGATGCTGTGTTTGGTCTGAAATGTTAGTTCATGTGTATGATGTAGAAATCAATCTCAAGTTTAATCTGCATAATGCCATTGAAGGTGTGACAGCACTTAATTTCTTGCTTTTTTAAGGAAATGTTTTCTCTAATGTGGCTAATATCATCGTTTCCTCATTGTGCAACAGGGACAAAAGGGGGAACCAGGAGACATAACAGATGTAAGCTTCAGACTTTAATCACTGTGTGTGTGTGTGTGTGTGTGTGTGTGTGTGTGTGTGTGTGTGTGTGTGTATGTGTGTGTGTGTTTGTTGTGTGTGTGTGTGTGTGTGTGTGTGTGTGTTTGGTGTTGTGTATGTGTGTGTGTGTATGTGTGTGTGTGTTGTGTGTGTGTGTGTGTGTGTGTGTGTGTGTGTGTGTGTGTGGTGTGTGTGTGAGTGTGTTTGTGTGTGTGTGTGTGTGTGTGTGTGTGTGTACCTACCCTACTTAAAGGGATAATTCACCCAAAAAGGATCATTCTGTCATCATTTCCATTTATCAATTTTGGGGTTCACCATATTTGGGGGACAAATTTGTTTTTAAAAATGTTGGACAAATTCTCTATAGGGAATGTATAAAATTGGAATAAAAATAAAGTAAAAAAGTTGTTCTTTTTTTATTGCAAAAATGCAGAAAACTGTCTGTTATTGGTAGGGGTAGAGTTAGGTCATAAAATGTATAACTATCTGTATGTAAAACCAATAGAAGTCAATGTAATGTAGGTGTGTGTCTGAAACTACTGCCATGATCCGTCAACACAGCATTAATGAACTCTGCCAGATTTAGTTCTTCTTCACATGTTTGTTTGAGATGCTAGAGCCTCTCCAGTACGCCTGTTGATTTTCCCCCAGGTTGTGGGACCGAGGGGCCGGACCTATGGTACGAATACTTGGCATTCTTAAGATTTTCTGGGTTAACTTTAGCAGTGGTGTTGCAGCATGCTCAGAAACACAGTGTTTGCTTTCTCCCTTCACCAAACAGGGACCCCGGGAGAACAAGGGCTGCGAGGAGACAGAGGAGAAATGGGGAGAAGGTGTGCTTTCTTCCTCACAGACTTCTGTTGAGCTTCAGGCTGCGTCTCTGGACTGACAAATACCAGAGTAGTGCACACAGACAAGAACACATTTCATAAGAGAGTATTATTATTGTTATTTTCATGAATTAGTCTCCAGATCACAATCTCTATTGTATTGAAGACTATAAGTGTACTTTGAGCTGTGAATTTGAATGTCTAAATATATTGCAAATATGGTGAAAAGTGGATCACTTTACCTGAAATCATTACAGCTTTAAAAGCACCACACAATGGCCTTTTGCAGCTGTATGGCAGTTACAAACACTAAATGCACTGTGGGTGAAATCTGTTTTAAGTCATTCATTGCATTTCTCTGTCTCTGTCTTTAGGGAAGTCCAGGGCCCGTGGCAGAGATGGTGAGCCCCTGGAAACCCTGGTCCTGGAAAACGGACCTCCAGGCCTCGTGGGGTGAGTATTTGAGAGATTATAGACACAGTCAGTCTTTAAGACCTAAACCCCAAATCAGATTATACTACTCAACTACTGAAACATCTATGTTTCCATCCAACGAGTCAAAGAGAACAAATGGCGCTTTTCCATTGCACAGTTTCGGTTTATGCTTCCATTGCAATAATTAGTACCGCTATAGAGTGGGCGGGATTATTCACGCGCGCCTACTGCCGTGACATCGCCCACAAACAAACACACAACAAAGAAAGGAGACGGAATAGTGTTCTTCCTCTCGGCATGTGGATGTTTTAACAGCAATGGAGAGGTCTATGAATGCTTGGGATTTACAGCAGCAGAGACTGTGACAGTGACACGGGCTGTAGATGAGGAGAGCAGGGATGTTTAACAGCAATGGAGAGGTCTATGAGAATGCTTGTGATCCCCCAGCAGCAGAGACTGTGGTGACAGTGACACGGGCTGTAGATGAGGAGAGCAGGGATGTGTTTAACAGCAATGGAGAGGTCTATGAGAACGCTTGTGATTTACCCCAGCAGCAGAGACTGTGGTGACAGTGACACGGGCTGTAGATGAGGTCAGATGTGAACAGGTTTAATGCAATGAGAGGTCTGTGAGAATGCTTGTGATTTACCCCCCAGCAGCAGAGACTGTGGTGCAGTGACACGGGCTGTAGATGAGGAGAGCAGGGATGTGTTTAACAGCAATGGAGAGGTCTGAGATTGTGATTTACCCCCAGCAGCAGAGACTGTGGTGACAGTGACACGGGCTGTAGATGAGGAGAGCAGGGATGTGTTTAACAGCAATGGAGAGGTCTATGAGAATGCTTGTGATTTACCCCCAGCAGCAGAGACTGTGGTGACAGTGACACGGGTTGTAGATGAGGAGAGCAGGGATGTGTTTAACAGCAATGGAGAGGTCTATGAGAATGCTTGTGATTTACCCCCAGCAGCAGAGACTGTGGTGACAGTGACACGGGCTGTAGAGGAGGAGAGGGATGTGTTTAACAGCAATGGAGAGGTCTATGAGAATGCTTGTGATTTACCCCCAGCAGCAGAGACTGTGGTGACAGTGACACGGGCTGTAGATGAGGAGAGCAGGGATGTTCGTGCAGGTGTGCTGCGTTACTTGATTAGTTAACTATTCATGCAGCGTGTTCTGTAAAGTGAATTATCAATAAACTTTTGAATATTTCAAAATGTACAATGCATCCCTTGTTTTTTTTATTTATGTGATGGTTTTATAATCGTGGCATTAATCATTTGTCTTTTCAAGAGGTTCATTGCTCATACAATGATACATATTTAATATAGTCTGGAGGTACACTTATTCGATCAGATTGTTTTTAATTGAAGCAAAACACAGATACAGAGGTAAAATATAAACAGAAAACATACTCTGAAAATATAGCAAGTTCAAAAGTAACGTTATACATAAGGCTTTTTCCTTGTCAGTGCCATCCTCTCACTGGATCCGCTCCTCGGCTATCAACGAGAGAACGCCTGTTCTTCCTCAACAGACAACGACACTGCTATTTTGTGGTTGATGCAAAATGTGCGCTTGTTTAAACAGAAGTTGCGTCCGATCCTTCGCTGGCTGTGCTGATTTAAATCTAGCGGGTCGGGCTGTAGAGGAGGGTCTTGTGTCGCAAGTTCAGTGACGCAGTAATGACGATTTTCTCCGGCCAATCAGTGATCAGCAGAGTTTACACGCCACGTTTTTGGTAACGGATCACGGCTCGCTTGGAACCTCGGCTGAGGTGGTACTAAAAAGTACCAGGTACAGTACCCAGTGGAAAACCCCCAAAAGTGAACCGTCAGACCGAACCGCTGCCGTGTACATGCAGTGGAAAAGCCAAAAATCATCACTTCCATGTAAACTGGCACTAAATATCACTAAGAAAACTAGAAGTTAATAATGTTCATATATGATAAAAGACTTGCAGCGAGCAGACGAAGCACAATAAATGTATACATTGATTTCGGAGGCGTATGCTGCAATTGTTGTGTAACACAATTATACAGATATACTTTAACGACAGATTTTGCTCGGGCTTTTCAGAAAGACCATAACAATACATAGGAATGTATTCTGTAAATGTGTTTCCATTGTAGTTTATGCGCATTTTTTCTTATTGTATAAAAATGTATCCTTTCCTACTCAAATGTGTGCATATGTTTTTTATGCACATTTTTAGAATTGAGGCGCATCTTTGCGATATTCCAGTTTTTTATGCGATATTCCAAACTTTTGCATACAAATAAATGGATGGAAACATAGCTAGTGTCAGGACAGATGACTTTACCTGCATTCAGCAGAGACTCAGTGTTTTTCAATCTGTGGCTCTTAGATGCACCGCTGCTTCTGCTGTATGTTAATGAAGTATTCCACAGTCTGTGTTTTAGGAACATGTCTTGTGTATACTTTTACATTTGGACAATGCTGAACGATTTTGCTCTTCTCCAGAACTTTGCTTCTCAGATGGCTGGAGGATTTGATGACAAAGCTGGAGGAGCACAGATGGGAGTGATGCAAGGACCAATGGTGAGCATCGCTTTATATCAGCTCTGAATAGAGCTGTCCTCATGCTTTGCTTAATTTGCAATTCATAGTGTAACGGTCTGATTCTAATGCATCTAATTTTGATACCCAAACTGTGCAGCTGCATTTAAATATAGTTTATTGCACACAGAAAATAAGTGCAACAGCTTGTTCCGGGAGCACTTAAAGGATATTTGTACCTTTTGTCCCTGATAGGTGCATATTAGTACCTCAAGGGTAAGTATTACTACTACTCTAAAGTACTAATATGCACCTATTAGGGACAAAAAGGTACAAATATGTCATTTTTAGGGTACTTCTCCAGGGACAAGCTGTTGTACCCAAAAAGGTACAATTTTAAACACTTATTTGTCTGTGTGCATACAGTTTAATTTTAAAAGGACATTGGTGTATAGTCTAATCATTTCCATCTAACTGGTCAGTAATAAATGAGAACAATGAAGCCCATTATAAGCAAAACGTAGCATCAGTGTCTAAGAGTGTGTTCGGTATCTGAATGTTTCCAGACTGCTGTGAGTGATATTTACAATATTGGCTGGTTATTAGTACTGATATAAAGCACACATTAATGCTATGGCCATATTATAGATCCCTTAACTCACCCCATACCTCAACTTAACAACTACCTATCTGACTATTAATAAACAGCAAATTAGGAGTTTATTGAGGTCATCGTTAGGCGTAGTCACTAGTTTGTTAATAGTGAGAATTGGTCACTAAACTAAAGTGTGTATTAACTAACACTGTTTGTATTTATTTACATTAATTTCTTATCATAGAAGTATTTTGAGATTTGCATTTAACCACTTCAGATGCATGTGTGAGGGTAATTCACTTTGACCTCTCTGAACTATATGGATAATTGTTAGATTGTTTTTTAATATCTGTGTGGAATTGGCAGAAAGTTGATGAGTTGTAAAATTAAACTTTCTGAAATTCTTAAGAACTGATTCAGGATTGCTGAGAGACCTTCAACTGTTCCCACACTATAGTACTGTGTGAGATTATAACAGCGTCCCACTTTACCTGTA
>CM050431.1:27446971-27481971 GCA_027564155.1 Gymnocypris eckloni scoliostomus
GATTGGTTCTAATGGGCCCAAAGTGTGCCATTAAAATACCCCCACCATTACACCACCAGCACCAGCCTGAACCATTGAGACAAGGCAGGATGGATCCATGCTTTCATGTTCTTTACACCAAATTCTGACCCTACCATCTGAATGTCTCAGCAGAAATCAAGACTCATTACGTTTTTCCAATCTTCTATTGACCAGTTTTGGTGAGCCGGTGTGAATTGTAACCTCCGTGTCCTGTTCTTAGCTGACAGGAGCGGCACCCGGTGTGGTCTTCTGCTGCTGGAGCCCATCTGCTTCAGGGTTCGAAGTGTTGTGTGTTCAGAGATGGTATTCTGCATACCTTGGTTGTAACGAGTGGTTATTTGAGTTACTGTTGTCTTTCTATCATCTCTAACCAGTCTGCCCATTCTCCTCTGACCTCTGACATCAACAAGGCATTTTCATCCACACAACTGCCGCTCACTGGATATTTTCTCTTTTTCAGACCATTCTCTGTAAACCCTAGAGATGGTTGTGTGTGAAAATCCCAGTAGATCAGCAGTTATTGAAATACTCAGACCAGCCCGTCTGGCACCAACAACCATTCCACGTTCAAAGTCACTTAAATCCCCTTTCTTCCCCATTCTGATGCTCGGTTTGAGTCGTCTTCACTACATCTAGATGCCTAAATGCATTGAGTTACTGCCATGTGATTGGCTGATTAGCAGTTTGTGTTACCAAGCAATTGAACAGGAGTACCTAATAAAGTGGCCGGTGAGTGTATGTAACTATATTGGACATATATGTAATTTTTGGCATGATTTTCACTTGTTTAAAAGTAAAAAAAATGACTTTGTGATTCAATATAGTATATAAATGATCTGTATTTTATAAAGTGCTGTAGAAATAGATAATTGTGGGAAAATGCATTAAAATGATCCGTTCTCTGGGCGTTTGTTCACGGCCAGCTGCAACTCTGATGTAGAAGCATGAATGCAAATCTTTCCTGATGGGTTTGTAGTTACACTTTTCTGCCACATGATGATATTTGAGCACAGTAGCGCTGCTCAGAGTTTCATTTTAAGCTTTGTGAAATCACTGTGTTTGTCTTGCAGGGTGAAGCAGGCACAGCTGGGAAATCTGGTGAACGTGGACCTCTCGGGCCTCAGGTGAACCGCTTTAAATTAAACCAGTGTTAAAGCGCTTGATCTGTGAGAAGAGCAGCGATGCAGTGACTGCTGCCCGTGGCGCGCAAGCTTTTGCCCAGATGTGAGACGCTGCTGTGGCCGCAGGCCAGAGAAAGAAAGAAGAGACCTCTGAATACTTCCATTCACTTCATACCTCTCTCTCTCTCTCAACACAGGGAACTCGTGGATTCCCAGGAACACCAGGGCTACCTGGAATCAAGGGACACAGAGTTAGTGCACTTTTTCATCATGTGATCTTTGTGTGGTCAATCTCTTAAGACCAGGCACTACAGGTGACTAGGGTAAAACATTCTTACCTAGACCTCCCTGATGATTAATCACAGTGTATGAAAGAAGACATGTTATAAATGCAAAACAGACCAAAATCTCGAAATCTAACCAATGCATGGAAAAGAAACAGGGTGCCAAAATCCATGTCAAGTTTTAAGACATCTTTGTGAGTTACAGGCATACAAACTTCAGAGAGATAACTCGAAAGGTGCTCTTTCCCCCTTTTTGATCGGTCACCATTGGCACATAATGCAACAAAGATTGCTGAAGTCAACAGATTTCACTAACAGAGCTATCAATCTCTGTGTGAAGATAACATTATGATGCTGCCATCTTTCTGAGGTCATTTTTACCCCCCTGCAATTTGGCTCTGAATCTCGGGTTAAAATGAACAGTTTTACCCCCGCTACAAAATCGTGGGTTACTCAGTACATATACATTAATGACATTTAATACTTTGGCTTTCCTCACTATCCATGTTTATCTTTCTCCAATCAAAAGTTTGGACCTGTGGTTGAGTTGAGAGGAATGTAGCATCGCTGTGAATGCAGAATCACTGACATGTGTTGATCTGCGGTGTGTTTGTAGGGTTATTCAGGTCTTGATGGTCCTAAAGGAGAGTCCGGAGCCACTGGGGCTAAAGTATGACTTTCACTAATCACATTTCCACCATTACATGTAAGGGTAGTTCCGGGTTTGACCCATGTGTCTCTCTATCTGTGTCTATCAGGGTGAGTCCGGGTCTTCTGGAGAAAGCGGCTCCTGGACCGATGGTAGGTGTTTCTCTTGAATACATTTGTATTCCTAACACATATGCAGCTGCAGTGAATAAATAGGCCATTACAAATAGTGCAACCAAATTTCCGAAAGAGCAACGCACACGAGATCTCTTAACAACTCAGCTGTTTCTCACAGACAGTAATGAGATCAAATGGATCAAACTGTGCTCAGATCTCAATATGAACTTGATCATTGCTCATCAACTGATCTGAGCTGCTCTCTAGATCCCACTATTGACTCGTTTTTATTTGTCCAAAATAATCTTTGAGAAAACATCTGATACACCGTTAACATTCATTAGATACTTGATTTGTTTGTGTGTGTTTTTTCTTCAGGGCCCACGTGGTTTACCTGGTGAAAGGGGGCGTTCAGGACCGTCCGGAGCTACTGTAAGAATCACTCACTTCTTGATTAAAGTGCCCCTATTATTGTTATGAAAGATTCATATTTTGGTTTTGGGATCCCCAACAACAGGTTAACATGCATGCAAGGTAAAAAAAAGACACTTTTATTTTCTTATAATATGCATTTATTTTTACCTTTTTTGCCCAATGACTCCCAAACGATTCTCCCAACGATTCATTTTTCCAAACCCCTCCTCTGCGTGACGCTACTCTGCTGTGATTGGTCGATTTAATTTAAAGCAGAGCACAGTGTTACTTTGTGTACAGCGTTACCGTGGAAACAGCTATTTTAATGCTACAAAAGTGCCACCTAGTGGCAAAGAATGAATTTGCATTTTCATTCAGACCAATGAGAAAAGACCAACAAGTGGGCGGGAATATGCTAATGTTTCATGATGACGTCAAACAGGGATTGGTTTTAAAAACGACTCATTTCAATGATTCAGACTCTTTCTTTTGAGAGACGATATCTTTATGCACTTTCAGATTTTTTAACTTTGCAGGATGTTTTTATTCAACTACACACTGCATGAAAGATCATTTGCATAAATACATAATATGGGCACTTTAACCTTATTTATTTATTCTGTAGCACACTGAAAAATATTTGATGTTTAATAAATTAATTTCTATATCTGTCTCAGTAGCTAGTAAGTTAGTAGCTATGACTAGTAAGTGTCGGTGCCATGTCTTCTTCTTGACACGCTTCTGACCCCACATTTAATTAACGCACTAGTTTGCTGGATCTCTTCCTGCATCTTATTTTCAGACGTGGGGAGTAAGCAATATGATGTACTTCTTTTTGTGCATTTACATTTCTATCCACTGTAGATGAATGGAACACAATACAGCAGCGTATGTTAATGAGTTGAAGTATACAGCATCTACAGTATAAAGTAATAATTGATCTGCTGTTGTCTGTTATCTTGCTCTCTTACTCATAGTCACAAATCGATGTGCTGTGTCTCTGATAATGATAATAATCTGATAGATAGTATCTCAAGGTGTAGTGTGTTCTGTGAGGATGTTGATGATCTGAACTGTCTGTGGTGTTGTGTTTGATCAGGGTGCTCGAGGGAATGATGGGTCACCCGGTGCCGCTGGTCCTCCTGTAGGTTTGAGGCTTCATCTTCTGATGCAGTAACTCTGCATCGACGCTCATTTTATTTGAGGACTGTTCGAGGAACGGAAGCATTGTGTATAACTCATGTTGTTTGTCTTAACAGGGTCCAGTTGGTACATCGGGCTCTCCCGGTTTCCCAGGATCCCCCGGTTCTAAGGTGTGACGTCTCTTAATTCTGCCTTTCTCTGTCGCGAATCAGTGCATGTCATGAATGTCATAGGTATATACCAATGATAATGACATCTATACAAACAATAATAACAACTCATGACTGTTTTGAGAAACTGTCGTATCTAACATTAAATATAAAATCAGCCTGTAAGGTCATTCAGATTCTATTAAGACTATATTATGCTAAAAAACACACAGTAATTTTAGTAGAAATCTCAGGTTTATGACCACTTTATGACCATCACATTGATACAGCTTAATGTTCAACCCAAGGCTCTGGAAATGACATTTGAAAATGTTGCTGATCTTGAGAAGGAAGAATGTCCCATGTTGTTTTTTCCTTCATAGGGTGAAGCAGGACCAACCGGAGCCAGAGGACCTGAAGGAGCACAAGGACCCCGTGGAGAGTCTGGCGTCCCCGGATCTTCAGGACCTTCTGGACTCTCTGTGAGTAACCACAGAAAAAGATTACTACGATCGAAAATTACTCAAATTACTATATTCCCTTGAACGAGGTTGGAGACCTTTTGGGGGGATGGGTTGTATTGACATTATCTGAGCGGTTGAAGAATACGCTACAGTGCTCATTCAAAGACATGCATTTATTGCTTGGACGGAGTAAGAACACCTAAAATGACTGATAAAGTTTACCCTCTTCAACTTAATGCTGTTAAACTGAATTTATGGAGCAAATGTTTTGCTAAAATAACCATAACATTAACCGTGAAATACAAGCACGCGGTTCTGTCAGTCAGATGCGCGGGAAAGTTTCATGTGTTACCAGTGTCAGGGGAAGTTATTACAATATTGTCTTACTTCTTAGAAAAGTAACTAATTATGTTACTTAGTTACTTTTTATGGAAAGTAATGCATTGCGTTACTTTCACGTTACTTTTTAATGAGCAGGGCTTGATTGTTTTTAATATAAGAAGTTATGTTTATAGCAAATGTAAAGCCTTTTCACACCAAAAAGTGTACTGAATAAACCTCAGGCTGAAGGAAGAGTAAATCACGTCTGTACAGAAGAAGTTCAACACTCTTCAGCAATAAAAAACAATGAAGCACAATTGTTATTTTATCTAAAGTAATGTTTACTTATTAGTATGGCTGAACTGATCATTAAAGGTCAGCAGCAAACACATCGGTTAATAAAATGAGATTAGATATATTTGTGTTTTTAACATATTTAATTATCAAAGGTTTGCATCATATTCTGAGTTTGCATTTCAATTTTAATTCATTTTGATACTAAATCATTTTTATTTCTTTGCGAGTGGGATGAATTAATGCACATTCACATTATAGTAGATTATGTTGTCTAGAACTACATTTTACACAGTGCACACAACGCCTCTGTACTCCCGATTCCTCTCAATGAATGGGAAAACAAAGTAACTGGCATTACTTTTTTGAAAAAGCAACTCCGATATTTTCTTGTAAATTAAAAAGTAATGTTTTACTTTACTAGTTACTTGAAACAAGTAATCAGATTACATAAGTTGTGTCACTATAAACAAACACTGCCTGATTTCGATCAGAATCATCATTGGCTAGTGGAAAGACAAAAATACGTTACATAAAATTTTGAGATAAAATGGGAAAAAAGGTGTGAAAATTACAGATTATAAGCTTAGTTTTAACAGCAGATGGCACTGCGTGCTTTAGAAACAGCCGTACTCTGCTTGTTCACAGAGGGCAATTTTTACATTAACCTGGCATCATAAAAGCCTTCTGAGCCGAGGTGCAAGTACATTTAACCACTAACAAGACTCGTGACATTTGAGTTTGCGGTTAAAAACTAGACTAGTCAGGACTGGACAGTCAGAGAATGCATGAAGACTTATTAGAGGCAATCAGCAGAAGACAAGACCAGGGAATCAGATTGAGAGGAAAAGCACACAGCGACCCCCAGTGAATGATGGGAGAAAATGGATTTGGATTTGGTTTGGAAGTCAGCAGTGGTGAAGTGCACTGGTCTTGTCCCGTGGACAGATTCCGGGAATTGTGTTCCTGAATTAAATATGTTTTATTTTAACTTGGTAATTCTATGTTTCTGCTGGAGCTTTGCTGAGGAGAGACAGATTAAACAGAAATATTGCTTTAGAATCTGGATCTAGTCTCTCTGACTGTGTGCTCTCTCAATCTGCAGGGTAACCCCGGGACTGATGGCCTCCCCGGATCCAAAGGATCAGGGGTACGTAAACCTGCATGTAAAGAGCACAAGACTCAGTGTATTTGTGATCCACTGTGAATGAGCTGTTCTTCATAGTTCATCTGAGCATCACTTCTGTTTCAAACATTACAATAATTTGATCCTCGCACAGCAACACAGCAGATAGTATGAGGATTGGAGTTGTTTGTGAACCTGTTTGCACATGCTCATCTGTGTTGTCTCATAGGGTGCTCCTGGTATCGCTGGCAGTCCTGGTTTCCCAGGCCCCCGGGGGCCTCCTGGACCCCAGGGAGCGACTGGACCTCTGGGGCCGAAGGGACAATCTGTGAGTTTCTGTGTTCGTTTCAAATGATCAGTCTTCAGATAGCCATTCATCTCTGACACTAGGTTTATTTACCAATAATGACTGGTTAACTCTACATTACACTGCTTTACATTACTGAGTGAGTGTTTGTGTTTTATACACCGTATGCAAATTACCCCAGTAAACAAAAAACTATGCCATCATCAGAGACTATTATGATAAGTGTATTAGAGTGCACAGTTGGACCTAAACTCTCCAGCTTAGACATGAGTTCAATGTCATAATGTGAGAGATTAATTATTGAGCACATGTTTTGATACATACTTGGATATTTCACAAATCTGTTTTGTTTAAACAGACATTGAATCTTTCCAAAAAAGAGACTTCTAACCAAATACCCTTCAATCCCACCAGAAAACTTAATTCAGAATATCTTCTGGTCTATTTGTGATAATGTTGATATTGGATGAGATTTACTCATATGTCTGACTTTGATGTGTGTTTGTGTATAGGGTGATTCGGGTCTCGCAGGGTTCAAGGGTGATGCTGGTCCTAAAGGAGAAATTGTAAGTTCTGTTCTTTGCATTCACTCTAGAAGTTATTCACAGTCATTTAACTTCATAATTGCAGCACTGTATTCTACAAACAAAGTTGAAACACAAGGAGTGAATGCACTGTAAACACTTAATTCACAAAGAGTGTTTGCTAGCATAACATGTCACTTTTTTATTCATTTTAACTAAAAGTAACACATTTATTAATTGTACAGCTGCAAAGATGCAAGTGAAAAGTCATTTAAACCTACTATCAGTGTGTTTTTGTGCTGTGTATGTAAGTTCAGCAGCTGGCTAGTGTTTTACGTGAGTTAAAGGGACAGTACACCCCCCCCAAAAAAAATCAGTCATCATTTACTCATCTTCGAGTAGATCCAAACCTGTCTGAATGAGTTTGTTCTGAACACAAAGGACGATATTCTGAAGAAAGTTTGTAATCCGGCTGTTTTGGGACACATAGTAGGATAAAAACTGCTCAGTTGCCCACAATCTTCAGAATATCTTCCTTTGTGTTCAGCAGAACAAACACATTCATACAGGTTTGGATCTATTCGAGGATGAGTAAATGATGACTGAATTTTCATTTTTGAGTGTACTATCCCTTTAAACTTGTTGTCTTATATCTGTCATCGTTAAATACAAATGAGGGGTTTAAGTAAAGGATGTTTTGTTTAGGGCAACGCTGGGCCTCAAGGTGCCCATGGCCCTGCCGGAGAAGAAGGTAAGCGAGGACCCAGAGGAGAGCCCGGCGCTCTTGGACCCCTCGGGCCACCTGGAGAGAGAGTAAGACACGGCTTCTTCATGTCTGACCTGATCTTGTGTACCTTCTATGCATGACCCATACGAGGAAATACAGTTATTCAGATCTGCCTTTGGTTAGATGGGGCTGTTGTAGATCTTTGAGGTGAAGCTTTATACTGTATTGTGTTATAAATTAGATTAAACGAGTATGACATGTTTCCTGCAGGGAGCTCCTGGTAATCGAGGTTTTCCTGGACAAGATGGTCTGGCTGGACCAAAGGTGAGACGCCGTGCATGTTCAAAATGCATAACACACATCTTTCAGAAACAATATAAGCCTTTTACAGTTGAGAGATCATGAGTGAACGGGACATTCTGGTAAATAAGTTCTGCAATGTGCCTGGAAGAGAAGTAACGTTACTAGCAAATTAGTGATGAAGTAATGTTTATGTTTCTCTTAAAACACGCAGAAGAAAATGCAGTCTGTGGGTCATTTCTGATGATTGGCATCAGAGAGTTACAATACAACAATTTTACAGCAATTAACCAGATTTAATGTGTGAAGATGTCATCACGTCTGATCCGTGTCCTTCAGTCCCGACTGCACATTGCAAACCAAATGATCAGACATCACGTGGCTATGAAAGACAGATGAATTCAGCATGAGTTGAGTCTCTTGTGTTGTGCTGCAGGGTGCTCCGGGCGAGCGGGGAACTCCGGGAGGATCGGGACCCAAGGGAGCCGGCGGAGATCCGGGGCGGCCTGGAGAACCGGGTCTGCCTGGTGCACGGGTAAATCAGAACATCTGTCTGCAGTGTAAACAGTGTAAACAGCTTTGATGCTGATTTTACACGCTTGTCATAATTCATTACACAGGGTCTGACGGGACGCGCGGGCGATGCTGGTCCTCAGGGCAAAGCTGGTCCGTCTGTAAGTAGACGCTGTTGTACGCGACTATTACGTTTATATTTTTACACACATATTTTGACTGTGTGCTTAATAGTGAATTTAACCATTACAATCAGATTTTATAATTATAATTATAACTTTAGATATCAGCCTTAGCCATCACTGTGTACATGGAAAATGAAATTGATGCAGAAATAGTTTTCACTCACAAATTGCTTGTAAATCTTACAAATAATTACAAAGAAGTGGCACACAACACTTTGAATTAAACATGAAAATTTGAAGCAGAAAGACTAAATGTGCACTCCAGTAATCTTTGTTTTATTCACAACTTGGAAAAGTAGCATGGTGAAATAGAAAACCGTGTTCTGTGTGAACCAGCCCTTGTCTGTTAAAAGCATAAAGTCCAGAGCAACAGACACTCTTGAAGAGTCTCTGTGTGTTTAAAATCTCAGGCCATGCTGCTTCTTATATACATATCATAGGGTTCTTGACTTCCTGCTTCCTGTCATGTGATCTCTCACGAAAAGACTAACACACATGTGTGTTTAAAAGCTCTGGTGGTGTGTTTGTACCGTGAGTAACTGCAGTGCTCTGTTGTGTATGTAGGGTGCTGCTGGTGAAGACGGCCGGCCGGGGCCCCCGGGCCCTCAAGGTGTTCGCGGGCAGCCTGGAGTGATGGGATTCCCTGGACCCAAGGGTGGCAATGTAAGCCATACAACTCTTGTCTGTTTGTTTGTGTCACAGCAACCTGAATGTGTACATCACTGCTCTATTTTGTTATTAATTTTGATATGATGTAAACACTTTTTCTTGTATTATTGCTCTGCATCTTAAAGGAGTCATAAAATAACATTATTTGGTGTATTATTTTCCGTATACTGTACATTATTGTTGCTCCGTGTTTCTGAAACGCGTTGATTGTTACAAAGCTCATCGTTCTGAGAAGCTAGGCGTGCTCTGATTGGCCATCTAGCTGGTGCGTTGTGATTGGCTGAATACCTCAAGCGTGTGATGTAAATTTTACGCCCCCTCACCGTATTGTGATGAGTGTCCCGGGACTAACGAGACTAAAACAATAAAACCCATTATAAACCAGGCGTTCGTTGCATGCAGTGGAGACATAATTACTGATTACTGATTATAATGACTTATACTTGTCGCATTGCATCGCGCCGTGTAAACATTACCATGTCTGCATTTGTGATTGGAGAAACGCCACAAGCACTACTCTACACGGCTCAAAACTCACGTTTGAATCGTCAGTAGCAAATTCTTTAAATAAGAAAACATACTTAGAGGCTGTGAGTCAGAAGCTTGCAAAGCTGGAATTGCTCCACTTTATAGAAACAGTCTTTGATAAAGCCAGCATTGTAGGCTACTCTTCCAGCTTCAGGACACAGTATATTGTGCACACGCTCCAATATTTGTGTTCTGTTCTGGAACAGTGTTGTAAATATAACTTAACCACTGATTTCTTGTCATGTCCTCTTTTGGATCCCAAACAAAGTAGTTTCTCTTTCACAGCGTCTACAGTACAACACTACAGCCAGAATAATAGCTCCGCCTTCTTTCATTACGTATACATTTGGGCGGAGTTATGCAAATCTCCCCACACTGTGATGTAGACACGTGGGGGCGTGTTTAAATGAGCCATTTTGGGAAGGCATGATCGAGTCTTAACTTTTATAAAGAATATCTCTTTGGTTTTGAGACTTTAGTCTTTGCAGCTTCAGAGATCTTATCTACGCAGCTTGTAACACTTAAAATCGCATCATGTGACCCCTTTAATGACTGTTTAACGTAACCATCAATGAAGGCATCTTCCTCTCGCTGCAGGGTGAGGCTGGGAAGGCCGGAGAGAAGGGACTCGCTGGAGCTCCTGGTTTGCGTGTAAGTTTCTCCACGATCCTCAACACATCTACACTGCCATACGAAGTGGCCAGGGAGCAGCGAGACTGATCTTCAGCGCGACTGAGCTTGTGTGGTGCTTGTCTTTAGCCATGCCGAGCTCTCTTGGCAGGCTTTCTTAGCAATTTCTTTCTTCCAGCCTTAAAACGGTGGCATGTTTTAAAGAAAACCAGACATTTGATCTTATGTATCAACTTTATGATTATTCTAAACATACATTTGGGTAAATGGTAATTTACAAAGTGGAAAATAGTAAGTGAGATGTTATAAAGAAAACATGCTGTTTCCAAAACTAGTGATTGGATTTTATTTCAAGCACAGCGGACCGTGTAGAGTATAATTCTTACTTGAATGATTCTTTACATAACTATAAAGCAGTTGTTTGCCGGTGAATGGTGTTAATGTGCCAAAGTTTCTGTGTCAGTGCATCAGATCTTTGAAACATATTCAAGAGTTTAGTTTGAGGACTGAGCGAGCTCTTGTGTGTCAAACAGACGCTAAGTGTGTCTTTATGTGTTGCTCACTGCTCTGGTGTTCTCCTAGCATTCATTTTAAAAGACTTTTATTGGCCTGTTTGCGTAAAATACATGTGGTTTTATATGGTTTATGGATAGAGGAGATACTGGTACTGATGCTGGTCCATAATTGATAACGTAATTTGATGGTTAAGCATCCAAAGCAACGCAGAAACACTTCTAGTTAGCTATAAGAGTTCAACACATTGCATAATGACCTGAAGAACTGAAAACACAGACCCTTGGTATTTTCAGGCTTGATTCGGCTCAGATGTGTTGAGCATTGTTATCTTGGAGTCTGGGATTCATGTTTGAACCATGTCTTGGGAATGGACGTCTCATGCTTGGCTTTGGATAAAAGTTAGAGGCAGTTTTTGATTGCATCACTATTTCTGAAGAAAATGCTGCCATAATACTAAATATAAGAGACTAATCATACAGTGAGAGGCTGAGGCAGACCTCAGTGTTTTGCCAGTCGTCTGATGCTGAGATATGGCTGGCATTACAACAAGCAGTAGCACTAAGGCTCTTCTGAAGAAACGGTCGCTCTGACACGCACACAGCTCAGCTTCAGTTCTTATACAACACTGATGGAGTGAACGATGTCTGTGCTCTGCAGGGTCTGCCGGGGAAAGACGGCGAGACGGGTGCTGCCGGTCCCCCTGGACCTGCTGTGAGTGTGTCTGCTCACATTACCACTTTATGAGTGAGAGTCTGATGATGATGATGATGATGATGATGATGATGTTGTTGACAGGGTCCTGCAGGAGAGAGAGGAGAGCAGGGTCAGCCCGGACCCTCCGGCTTCCAGGTGAGTTGCCATGCTAGTCTTATTCACCCAATCAGCCTAATTACATTAATTCATTTATATAGGTTGAATCAGGTAAAAGTAGCTCTGCAAGCTAACAGTTGCTGGTTGCCTCTTGGTACTTAACCATGAACATTAACAATTCCAGCAGCAGTAGCACTATGATGAGAGATACGTATTTATACAGTTCTGTAGGCAAAGCTAATTATTCCCATCCGTCTGGATGACTGTTGACGTCGATCTGGGTATCCCTGTTGAACGTAGATGATTTTAATGCTTAAATGCATCAGTTTGAACCTCAGTATGATCTTGTTCTTGCATTTTTTCCACTAACCTGAAGAAGATTCCCAGCTGAATTTCTTCATTCTACAGTTAATAGCGGACCGTGTTTTATAATGAATGAGCCAAGCAAATGATCTTTTACAGACATCATTTTTTGCACAGGTGTATCTGTGATGCATCTTTACCAGGACACTTCAAGATTTTAAATCTCAGAAAGTTTATATCCTGGATGGAGAGTGAATAAAAAATCATCATGTACAGTACAGTTCAGATCATGTCTTTGCACATTACGATACCTGTAACAGTATTATTATTGACATAATGAACTAACATGATTAACTGCTACTGTCTATCACTTAGGCACTTATCATAACGATCCTGTAATAATACCAAGATTAATCAAAATTACAATGTCCTTGGGGTCTATAGCTAATCGATTCTTAATAAATAAAATGGTTCCTTAGTCTCGTGGAATAGTGTTGTGACTTTTCTTTATCTAGCTAACACACACAAAAAACTGGGCTTGATTCGGTTGTTCTGAAGGTATGTAAAAAACATTTTACACTTATGGTCTTGGGGTCTATGACCCCTTGAAAAATGAATGGAAAATGTGATTTTCATCTTTTTTATTTATTTGTAAAATATCTGATCTGGCTAAATCTAACAATTTTCCCAGAAATGAAGGCCTGGGACTGGGGCCTAAATGTGATGTAGTGCTCACCACACACACCCCACACAACAAACAAACACACCAAGCACATTATATTTCACAGAGCATTTTTATAGAATTTGGCAAAGAGATCAGTCACAAATGCAGAACGATATAAAGGGCAATACCTAATGCATGCCACACACACACACACACACACACACACACACACACACACACACACACACACACACACACACACACACACACACACACACACACACACACACACACTGACTCTCATTCTCAAAACTAAAAATTATTATTTGAAAGAATATTTATTTTATGTCTTTCTAATGTTTATATATATATATAAATTCACATGTATCACAAAAGTTGTGATAGAGCAGTTAATACATCTAGTAAAATGAATGGCTCTCTATTGCCTCTGCTGGTCAAAACTATTTATTTCTGAAACTGCAATCCTGTGAGGTTTATCTCTAACCAACAGATGGCACACTTCTACACCTAACACTCAGTTCAATATCCAGAAACAACTTAAATTTAGATCATAATTTAAATGATTTTTTAAAATTTAATATTTCACATCAAGCTAAATGTGTAGTTGAGGAATTTTGCAGTAAATAGGACCAAAAAGTACTTCATATCTTAAAACACAGCATTAATGTATAGATGAAAGTAAACAAAAAATGATATATTATTTGTATTATTAAAAATGTATAGATTTTTACAATTACTCTATAAATTGTTTTATTGATAATACCATAAGTGTAAACAGGTAACAAAGACCATCAGGGTTAATCAAAATTACAATGATTACATGGATCTGTAGCTCTACAGCTAGTTGACGATTTATTTTATCAATACAATAATAAACAGTTTAGATTAACACTGTGTTTGCATGTTCATATTTGTAAACAAAGTGTTTCTTTATTGTTTTTGTCTGAGCCTGGTGAACTAAACCTGATCAGGTGCTCCTGAATAACGTTGCTTTACATGTGATTCTGCTTTCACACAGATGTGTATTAAACCTGTGTCTGTTACTCATGTTCCAAAGCTGAGCCAAATGTGAGTCTCATGCTCTCTTTTCGGTTTGTAATGCTTAGTGTTGTGTGGTTTCTTCATGATTTAGGAGAGAGGATTGGGTCCCAGGGCCTGCCTCAGGTCTCAAACTCCAGGAACTGATGGACCCAAGGTGAGCAGATCAGTCCAGAATGCAGCAATGCAGCAAAATGTTTCACTTCATTCATTAAAGCATGGGTTAATTGTACTGAAGTCTGAATGATCCGTAGGGTGGATGAGCTCCAGGTGCTCACCTGACTGCAGATGCCTGGAGAGAGGCAGTCATTCCTGGACCAAACAGAGTAAGTGAGATGTATTCAGCTCCACCCTGTGTGAGACTAGACCTGAGTCTTTTTGAAATAAATAAACTATTTATAAAACTCTGTTGATTATGTGACATTCATCTAGCTGCTTTGCTTGAAAATGTTAGAAAAGCACATGTTAAAAGCACTAGAGTAATGCACTATATTCATTGCAAACATGACTGATACAGGTACTGTAATGGATATAAAAATAGCTTTTGTACTCAATGGTAGAGATTTTTAGCAATGCCAAGATCATGGGTTCGATTCCCAGGGAAAGCAAGAGCTGATAAAATGTAGAAACTGTACCTTGAATGCAATGTAAGTCGCTTTGGATAAGCGTCTGTAACATAAATGTAAATGTATAAATCATAATATCTGACTGTCTGTGTATGAGGTGACAGGGGGAGAAAGGACCTGAAGGAGCTCCTGGAAAGATGGCGGAAGAGTAAGATTGAACATCTTGGGCCAGATTTTAATAAATAAGCATTAGGCGCAATTCTATAAAAGTGCCGATGGGAAATTATGATTTATTGATAATGCGCACATTAAGAACAGATGCAGCGGATCATTTCTATAATGACCAGAGCAATCTACTGAGGGCAACTGCTTTAAGACATGCTTTTTGGGTGTTAAATAATGGCTGAAATAACTAACTTAACGTGTAAATATTGCATGATTCATTTTAATACTCTCCTATGCATTTTCTGTCTGATGGGAAACTCCTACAATGCATATTCAATAATGTCAGGTGTTTTCAGTGCTAATTATTCACTGCTTGTTAGTAAATCACAAAGTACTATTTTAACGGACAAACACAGTTTGTGCTGTGATAATTTTCTCTAATATTTGTCATATTTACTTTGTGTTGGTTTTACATGCAGTTCTAGCCGGATGAATGTACTATCATCTATAGTATATGTGCATGTTGCCTCAAGCTGCTTCTCAAACACCGCTGAACAGTGAAAGCTGATTTTTACAAATGGCCATAAAAAAGTCTTGGGTCTTGAGCCACTGGGCCACTGGTCTGTATATAATGCACATGACCAAACCAATCCTGAATAGCATGTGTGTTAATTGTACACAAATTACATGCTGCATGAATATACCAGCATGAGTTTAGTTCTGGATGAATGCTGTGTTTATATGTCCCTGCACAAAAGCAGTCATAAGCAGACATGTATATTTGTAGCAATGCCAACAATACATTGTATGGGTCAAATTATACATTTTTTAAAACCATTGATATTAAGATCATGTACCATGAAAATATTCCTATCGTAAATATATCAAAAGTAATTATTGATTAGTAATTCATTGCTAAGACTTCATTTGAACAACTTTAAAGATGATTTTCTCAATATTTAGATTTTTACTGATTCTCAAATATTGTCCGATCATAACAAACCATACATCAATGGAAGATTATTTATTTAGACCCTTATGACTGGTTTTGTGTCCCAGGTGTGTTGTGTGTGTGTCATTAGACGTGGATGTTAATGAGATCATTTTAATCATACTACTGAAGTTTATGAACAGGATGCAAAGAAAGCTGTGTTGTGTCTTTGGGGTTTAGCGTCCTCGGTCCTCATGGTCAGGACCTGCAAGTGCTAAGATTATCAGTTTATTATGAGTTTGTTAATGTGTTCAATGTCTGATATTAATGATTTTATACGATCCTCAGGAGAATCTGGACCTGCAGGAGCTGGAGCTGCTGGTACTCGTGGTGTTCCTGTGTTACTAACTATATATCAGTGTTCAGAGACCTGTGTTCTGGCATTTATCTACTTTCCATATTGAAGTCAATATATTTTTACTTGGATTGAACAGATTGCATGCAGTGTTGCTCAAAGTTCTGAATTTACATGGAGTTTATCATTCTGATCTCACATGGTAATACACCAGATATGATATAACACAGATCTCTGGATAATTTGGATTGGATATGTTTTATATGATGCGTTTCTGGAAAACAAAGTGAGCAACCTCTATAATCTAAAATGCTGTTTTAGCTGATGGCATGGCCTCATATATACAGTATATAATACAACTGAGGCTTTATGTTTGACAGGGTGACCAGGAGAGACTGGTCCTCCTGGTTCTGCTGGTTTTGCTGGTCCTCCTGTAAGTACATCATCGTCACTCTTTATTTGCCTCACAGTCTCAGATGCTCTCATACACCAAGCTCAGACTACTGGTGCTGTTTTTAATATTATGACCAAATGGCTTTGGCCTAGACCAATTAATGGTGAGACCAGTCGTCAGTGTTTATGCACTTATGGCAGAAAATAAAACGAAGAGGCGATAAAGATGGTGCAAATGACTAAAGTCAATGCTTATAATTGCTTGGCCTCATTTATTAAAGCAGAACTGGTTCTCAGTGATCAGTACAAAGAAGGTCAATGGTTGTGGTGCATGATGTAATGACCTGTTACTTTTAAAAGTAATGCCTTACAATATTGTGTTACTAAAAATTACGTTACTTTGTATGGAAAGTAATGCGTTACGTTGATTTTAAATCTGGGCAGGGCTTGCTTGTTTGAATATAAAAAAGTAATATTAGCAATAACCTTTCACACTGAAATTAATAAACTCAGGCTGAAGAAAGTATCACGTCTGTACAATAGGCGCAGAAGAAAGTTCAGGACACTTCAGCAATATAAAAGCACTAATGTTTATCTAAAGATTATTAGTGTGATTGAATTGCTCATCGGAGGTCAACAGGAAAGACATTTGGAAATAAAGTGGGATATTTGTGTTATTTAAAATTAAATTATTGCATAGCGCCCATATTCTGAGTTGCATTTCACGTTTTGATTCATTTTTGAGGCATTGATGCAGCAAGCTCTGAGAGAGTCTACAGCTTTATAACATCAACTCAGATTTGGGATGACTGCCTGTTTAGCCCAGCCCAATCAAACACTGAAGCTGCTAACCAAGGCCTTACTACAGCACTGGCCTGAGGCTGTTGGAGCTAAACACTAATGATATAAAGCATCTTCAGTGGTGACGTTGATTCAGGAGCTCAGGTTGCCAATTCAGTTGTTTTAAATCATCACCTGAATTTAGGGATATTTAAGGAAATGCAGTGGAGGAAGAAGCTAAAGCACTGCCTGTTTATTAAAATTCAAAAACAAGTTCATACAGTCATGAATTTACACAAACCTGAAATGCAGATCTAACATGATATTAAGGATGGATGAACTGCTTTAGCATCTTGATTAACCATAAAATGTGTGAGTGTTAGCACTAACATTGATTAACTGAGTGTTATTTGATTAATCTGGATATGTTAGGTGCAGATGGACAGCCAATTAAGGAGACCAATGAAGGTACAGAAGGGTGATGCTGGTGCACCAGGCCCCTGCCTTCTAGCTTCACTCAGGTAACATCAGAAAAATTATTATGCTTTCCCGTCTCACGTCAACATTTGCCTGTATTTCTTCACATTATGTATTCCTGGTTTGGTTATAGGACCAACTGGTGTGTCTGGACCAAATCATGATTGCTCAAGGACCTCCTAGTACTAACAAAGACTATCCTTTGTAAATGTAGATCATGAAACTCAATTTTATTTTATGAATTTATAGGGTCACAGGTTTCCTGGATCTGCTGGTAGTCGGACCTCCTGGTCCCAATGTAATAAAACAATGGACCTGTTCACTATGACAAAGAACTCACTTAAAAGGGTCATGAACTGAGAAAACATAATTATCTTGATCTTTTGGCATATAAGGGTCATTGTACTATAAAACCATCCTGTAAGTTTAAGAAATCAAAACGTTCTCATTAGTCTAAAAACAGCTTATATTGGAGCCAGTCTGTCTGCTAAAACAACAGCTTGAATGTTTACTCTGATGTAATAGTGTGGATAAACATTGCCTCCACAGAAGATCAACACCTGCGTCACACTGCCTGTTTAGCCCACCCACAGAGCCTACAGCACTGCCTGTTTAGCCCGCCCCATAGTCTACAGCACTGCCTGTTTAGCCCGCCCACAGAGCCTACAGCGCTGCCTGTTTAGCCGCTCACATAGTCTACAGCACTCCCTGTTTAGCCCCGCCCACAGTCTACAGCACTGCCTGTTTGCCCACGTCTACAGCACTGCCTGTTTAGCCCGCCCACCGATTCTACAGCACTGCCTGTTTAGCCCCACCCACAGAGTCTACATCACTGCCTGTTTAGCCCGCCCCGAGTCTACAGCACTGCCTGTTTAGCCCGCATAGTCTACAGCACTGCCTGCAGGTCACATAGTCACAGCACTGCCTGTTTAGCCTCGCATGATCTCAAACTGCCTGATTAGCCACGCCCACATGGTCTACAGGATGGACCCACATAGTCTACAGCACTGCCTGTTTAGGAGATCTACAGCACTGCCTGTTTGGCCGGCATAGTCTACAACTGCCTGTTTAGAACAACAGGTCTACATCACTGCCTGTTAGAAATAATCTACAGCACTGTTTAGCCCTGCCACAGAATCTACAGCACTGCCTGTTTAGCCCAGAATATAAAATATAGAATACTGTTCCATCTTTAATGAATAACTACACAGGAACAAATGCACTATTAACATTGTAGTAGCTACTATTAACTGATAAGAAACTCTGATTAGCAATTTATTAAGTAATAGCGCTAAGTTGAAACTGGTAGTTCACGATTAGCTAAACAATAACTATTTTTTCATATCTCCTGGAGAACTCCTAAGAACTACTTTATACAGGTGCATAATTAATGTGAATTATGCATAATTAATAATCAATTCTAAAATGTAATATTAATGTAAAATATAATGGTAACCCACTAGTAATGACTCAAGTAATACCAAATCCTTCTAAAGGAACAACTAATTACTTGAAAAATCTAGCTAAATTAATTACTAAACAAAACCTTACAAATACCTCAAAACCTTACGATGATTTTGGTCGTTACTAGGGAGTTATCCCGATATTCACTTTAGGATACTGATCCAAATAATTAGTAATTCCTTCCGAAGAATGCATTAATACTTAAGTCATTACTAGTGGGTTACCATGACCTTTACTTTAGAATTAATTATACATGATGTATTCTTCATATTAATTATGAACCTGTATACAGTAGTTCTTAGTAGGTATTAGGAGGTATAAAAAACAATGGCAGTTCATGACCCCTTTAAGGAATAAGTGCTCAGCACAAAAATGTACATCATTAATGCAGTGTGAAACATTTGATTAACGTGTTCCTGTGGCTCAGTGGTTAGAGCATTGCGTTAGCAGCGCAAAGGTTGTGGGTTCGAAATGTATAACCTGAATGCACTGTAAGTCGCTTTGGATAAAAGCGTCTGCTAAATGTAAATGTAACGTAATGTGTGCATCAGACCAAATAACTAAGTGTCAGCTGACGCCTTTCACACGCTGTGTCCTCCACTCCTCGTGTTAATGTGGATTGCTTCACGTCATTCTCAGGGTAACCCAGGTCTGGCTGGTCCTGCTGGTACTCCTGGTAAAGATGGTCCTAAGGGTGTGCGTGGTGACGGTGGTCCTTCTGGAAGACCGGGGGCGCTGGCTTCTGGGCGGCTGGGACTCCTGGAGAGAAGGAGATCCTGGTGAAGATGGACCTCACGTATGTAGTTTCACTGGTTCTCGTTGCACAACGTGAATATACAGCATTTTCAGCTCAACATATATTAAAGATAGCATCATTCTGAGTGTTCTTGTAACGGTGAAATTGAGACAGAAGCTTTTGGATCCAAATGCAGTTTTAATATAAATAGTAGTCAGACAGGCAGAGGTCATATATCAGCAGAGCAGGAAAATCCAGGTAATAGGTTAAAAGGTCAGGGCATGAAGTAAACAATCAAAAATCAAGAACAACCGGCAATGGTCAGGAGCAGGACTAGCAACCTAGAAACAGGGAAAACACTTAGTACTGTATGCAGATAGATCTAACAATACTGAGCCCAGCATGCTGGGTCAAAATGGCTTCAATAGTGTCCATTAAGATAAAGTCCATGTGGTGTGTATGTGTTTGGCAAGCTCTGGTGGTGAGCCAAGAGACCAGCCGTGACAGTTCTATAGACTTTAAATGCAACGTCCAGACTCATTTTGTGATGAGTGACCATGGACCACAAAACCATAAGGGTCAATTTTTTGGAAATTGAGATTTATACACCATCTGAAAGCTGAATAAATAATATTTCCATTGATGCATGGTTTGTTAGAATAGGGCAACATTTGGCTGAGATTTCAACTATTTGAAAATCTGGAATCTGAAGGTGCAAAAAAATCTAAATATTGAGAAAATCATCTTTAAAGTTGTTCTTAGCAATGCATATTACTAATAAAAAGTTAAGTTTTGATATACTTATGATTTACTAAATATCGTCATGGAACATGATCTTAATATCCTAATAATTTTTGGCATAAAAGAAAAAATGATAATTTTGACCCATACAATGTATTGTTGTCTATTGCTACAAATATACCTGTGCAGCTTGTGCCTGCTTTTGTTCTCCAGGATCACATATTTTAAAGCATCGTTAGGTTCTATTGTCATTTTGGCTTTCACTTCTGTCATGTCCCAGGGTCCGGATGGGCCTGCAGGTCCTCAGGGTCTGGCTGGTCAGCGTGGTATTGTTGGTCTTCCCGGACAGCGTGGTGAAAGAGGTTTCCCCGGCCTGCCTGGACCCTCTGTGAGTCTCCACCGTCCCAGATAAACACACTGACGTTTATGATAGCACTAATGATAAAACCGTTTCAGTCATACGCTTTTTATCAGATTTTACTTTAAGGTGAACTTTATGTAGTAGCTTTTCAGTTTCAGTGAATGTGAAAAATAGATAATGCATTTTCATGTATTGTGATCCCTTGCCAATGAAACACTTTGATGTTAATGCATTATTTAAAAGATCCTTCACAGTGTCACCAAATATCACAACAGCATGACTAAAAATCAAAAGACATATAATTTAATATGGGATTGATTATTTCTCAAATTGCACTTACAGTTAATAAATAGCAAAAGACAAAGTTTTATACAGGTAAATGCAGAGCTAATACAGGTGGGTGATATTCGTCTGATGATCCTCATCACAGGGTGAGCCTGGTAAACAAGGAGCTCCTGGAGGACCTGGAGACCGTGGACCCCCTGGACCTGTGGGGTCGCCCGGTCTAACCGGAGCCGCTGGGGAACCTGGGAGAGAGGTACGTTAAACCTGCCATGATCCTGGAGATTTACTTCAGCACAACACGTACAATCAACTAGTGCTCAAACCAAGGCAAAAAAGCATTACTGCAGAGTTCAGGTCGCACCTACATGAGTTTCATTCATTAGATTCTGCACAAAACCAAATGTGAGAGTTTTGCACGTTTTGTGTGCTTGCATTATATAACTCACTTTGAAATAAAAGCCACAGCACTTGATACAAACATGCAGCTTTAGTCTGGAAATTGCTACAAGCCAGCGGTCCCCAATCCTGGTCCTGGAGTCCCCAGCACTGCACATTTTATATGTCTCCTCAATGAAACACACCTCAATCTAATTATCAGCTCATTAGTGAAGACTCCAAGACCTCAAATGGGTGTGTCAGATTAAAGAGACATCACAACCCAGTTTCAGGGCCCCCTCACCATATTGTGATGCAGTGTCCCGGCGAAACGAGACTAAAACAATGAAACCTATTATAAATCAGGCATTCGTTGCATCCAGAGGGGACATAATTACTGATTATAATGACTTATACTGTATATTTACATTACCATGTCTGCATTTGTGATTGGAGAAATGCCACAAGCACTACTCTACAGAGCTCAAAACTCACGTTTGAATCGTCAGTGGCAGATTCTTTAAATAAGAAAACGTACTTACAGGCTGTGAGTCAGAAGCACCAAACTTGTTGGAATTGCTCCACTTTATAGAAACAGTCTTTGAGCACAGAAGCATTGTAAGCTACTCTTCCAGGTTCAGAATACGGTCCTCCATAAAACACGCTGCACACACTCCAATATTTGGGTTGAACTGTTCTGGAATGGTGTTGTACATACATACATTTACATTTATGCATTTAACAGATGCTTTTATCCAAAGCGACTCGCAGTGAATTCAGGCTATACAGTTTTGGCAGTGTGTAGTTGTATGTATGACACAGTAGTTGTGTCCTCTTTTGTAAGCCCTTTGACCCCTTTAAGCAATGTGATCTTATTTTGTAATTCTGAAAAGAAAGAAAAAAACACACGCTCTATACCTAATTTTTGGAAAATGCAAGGCTATTTTTCCAGAAGCTTGTAACATTAATCTAGTTGAACAAGCTCATGGTTACAGGACTGGTTTTGAACTGATAAAACCAAACCAATATAAACCAGCTGTACTGTTTGCCAACAAACATGGACCAATAAACAAATTTGTTAAAAAAAACAATAGTAGAAAAAAAAAAAAAAATGAAGATTAGATGCTTCCCTTGTACACAGTTGCGTGTTGTCTTGAAACGGACATTAATCAATACATGCATACAAGCTGTACATATATATAAATCACTCACAGCAAGTTTAATTAATTTTTTTTTTTTTGCAGGGCAATTCCGGATCTGATGGTCCTCCTGGCCGAGACGGTTCTGCAGGAATAAAGGTGGGCATCAAAGAGGATTGTGTTTATCCATCTGCTTTCTCATTATAAGGCCTCCACAGACATGCTTCCATTAAGCTGTTATCATTGTTGTATGGTCTGAGCTATGCTTGCTGACTCTCTGCATCACTGTGTTCTGATCAGGGTGACCGAGGAGACACTGGATCCGTGGGTGCTCCTGGTGCTCCGGGTGGCACTGGTGCTCCCGGTCCGGTCGGACCCACCGGCAAACAGGGAGACCGAGGAGAGGCCGTGAGTACAAATCCTGCATGACCAAACAGCAAGTTATTATTCTGTAACATTGTGTATTTCCCTTAAAATGTGTTGCATCTGGAAAGTGGTTTGGAAAGCATGGAAAGCATAGGCCTGTCCAAAAATACACTGGAAATGACAAGACAGGAAAAGAGGATTTCTGATTCACAATAGATGATTTTAAGCCAAAAGATGACATTTTATATAAAACGCACTTGACACTCATTACTTTTAACTGTAGGGACCCAAAGGACCTGCTGGAGCTTCGGGGCCTGCCGGAGCTCGGGGAATGCCTGTGAGTGCTTCTCTTGCCATACATGACTCCATTCTGCTTTCAATGATCAATGTATGCATACAAATTGACTGTAGTGTTAATGTAGAGTTACAATGCTCATGTCCATTTATCACAGGGCCCACAAGGCCCAGCGAGATAAGGGAGAGGCTGGTGATTCGGGTGAGAGAGGACAGAAAGGACACAGAGGATTCACTGGTCTTCAGGGTCTGCCTGGGCCTCCTGTAAGTTGCTGTTTCTTTGTGACATATTCAGCTAAACCATTATATCTGCATATACTGAGGTAAGATGTGATGACACATCAAACACCTGTCCTCCACACACAGGGCCAAGCTGGTGACCAAGGAGCTTCTGGACCTGCTGGACCCGGTGGAGCAAGAGTATGTAGCGGGAGCTTTATTACAGCTTCTGTATTTGCCAGGGTGTCAAACCCTGCTGCATTTAGCTCCAGCCTTGATCAAACACAAGGGGCCTCATTTATAAAATCTGATCTTACAGTGTGTGTGCGCTAAAACCCACAGCGACGTTCGTCTTTGACATGGAAAAGCACCACGTCAGGGTTTAGACAGATGCAAACATTTATAAATGAGGCCCAAAAATGGTTTAAAGCCACAGGCAAGTGTGTTGGAGTAGGTTGGAACTAAACTCTGGGGCCCTACAGGAGCAGGATTGGACACCCTCGAATCATGCAAACAGGTGATGTTGTGCTGAGACTCAGACTTCTCGCTCTTTCCAGGGACCCCCAGGCCCTGTTGGACCAGCTGGAAAAGATGGTGCAAATGGTTTGCCTGGACCCATCGGTCCCCCTGGACCTCGTGGTCGCTCTGGAGAGTCCGGGCCATCCGTGAGTAGCAAGACTAAACTTATACAGCAGTATCCCCAACGATTCACATTTTCTATGTACACCTAAATCAACTCGTCAACCAATTAGTAGAGGCTCCGCAGCCTGAAATGAGCATGTCGGATGAAGGAGACGTTCCAAATCTGTTCTGCTGGGGGTAGAGGTCAACCGATAGGGGATTTTGCTGATAGTGATAGCTGAAGAGTTACTAAAATAGTGCTTTACTATTTTAAAAAAATAGCACTGAACCATACTTTTCAAATATTATATTGATAATTAAAGTTAGTTCATCGTTTATTGACTAATGTTAACAGAAGCAACTTTGAAATTTAAAAATGTATGTAATAGTAAATGTTGAAATTAACACCATCTAAAAAATAAAAATACTTCTACAGCTTTCAATTTCAATTCAGCATTTTTTGGCCAAGTATTCATAACATACAAGGAATAAGTCGTCCCTGCATCGACGGCACGCACGCACACCACACACACACACACACACACACACACACAAAGTTGCATAGTAGAATTTATAATTTTTATGGCTACTGGATAAAAGCTATTCTGAAATCAGGAAGTCCTTGTTTTAACCAGACTATAACGCCTTCCAGAAGGTAAAAGTCTGAAAAGATTTAATGCAGGATTTAAAGGATCACGGACAATCCTCAAAGCCCGTTTCCTAACCCTTGACAAGTACAGACATTGAAGGAAGGTAGATCAGTCCCAATAATGCATTCTGCCATTCTCACTACTCTCTGAAGCCTAAACTTATCCCTCTGAGTAGCAGAGCTGTACCAAACATTTGTACATAGTTCCACTAGACAGATTATAATTCTTTAACTGTCAGAGGAAATACATCCTCCGCTGTGATTTCTTAACCACGCGTTGTTGTCCCACTTGAGATTGCTACAAATAGTAGTGCCAAGGAACTTATAAGAATCAGTGATGCTCACTATACAACCATTTATGTTTAATGGAGCAAAGCAGATAGACTTTGTAAAATTAATAATCATCTCCACAGTCTTTCCAATGTTTAAATGCAAGTTATTGCGACTACACCACGAGACGATCTGATCCACATGCTGCCTATATGCTGATTCATCTCCATCATGAATAAGGCCAATGATTGTAGTGTCATCAGCAAATTTTAAAAGCTTGTCTGTAGAATCTAAGGAAGTACAGTCATTCGTATAAATAGAAAATAACAACGGGGAAAGCACATACCCTTGAGGGGCACCAATACTGAGGGTGCTTGTTCTAGATGTCTGTGAGAAAATTAATAATCCAGTTGCAGATATTACTTGGCACTGAAAGCTTTCTTAATCATATATGGAGAATGTCTGGTATAATTGTATTAAAGGCTGTACTAAAATGTGCAAAAAGTATACGTGCATAAGACCCTGGAAGTATCTAAATGCTTCAAAGTAAAATACAGACCCATATTCAGCGCATCTTCCACAGACTTATTAGGCCTGTATGCAAACTGGAATGAATCCAGCAAGTATCCCATAATGACCTTCAGATGTTCTAGCACCAGCCTCTCAAAACATTTCATAACCACAGAGGTTGCCACTGTATTTCCCAATACAGTAAAAGTGCACATTTTAGAGTGGCCTTTATTGTGGCCAGCCTAAGGCACACCTGTGCAATAATCATGCTGTCTAATCAGCATCTTGATATGCCACACCTGTGAGGTGGATGGAATCATCTCGGCAAAGTGCTCACTAACACAGATTTAGACAGATTTGTGAACAATATTTGAGAGAAATAGGCATTTTGTGTACATAGAAAAAGTCTTAGATCTTTGAGTTCAGCTCATGAAAAATGGGGGCAAAAACAAAAGTGTTGCGTTTATAATTTTGGTCAGTGTAATTACGTTACTTAGTTACTTTTTATGGAAAGTAATGTTACGTTAAATGTGAAATGTATAAGCCTCAGGCTGAAAGGAAAGTAACCACATCTGTACAGAAGAACGCAGAAGAAGAAAGTTCAGCACACTTCAGCAATATAAAAAGTAGCACAAATGTTTATATAGAGTAAATTTTGCTTATTAGTATGATTGAATTGGATAATCGGAGGTCAGCAGCAAAGACATTGGGAAATAAAATGGGATATTTGTGTTACTTAAAATGCATTATATTTTGAGTTGCATTTTGCCGTTTTTATGCATTTTGAGAAATACCGAATCTATTTTTTCGTGAGTGAGATGAATTAATGCATGTTCACATTTATTCTAGAACTACAGTAACATCTTACTCCTGATTTGTGCAGCGATATTTGCAGATAACCAATCAATTATCGGTACGATTAATCAGCAAAACCAAAACATCGGGCGACCTTTAGATAGGGGTACTCTAGGACCAGGGTTGCGCAATTTGGGTCTTAAAAATTCAGATAAAAAAAGTCTGCTGGAGCGTAAGGTTGTTAGTTTAACAGTAAATCGGTTCATACGCTGCTTCTCCTCAGGGCCCCCCAGGGAATCCTGGTCCCCCCGGTCTTCCTGGCCCCCCAGGGCCCGGCATCGACATGTCAGCTTTCGCTGGTCTATCCCATCCTGAGAAGGGTCCTGACCCCTTGAGGTACATGAGGGCAGACCAGGCCGCCGAAAGTGACCACCAGCACGATGCAGAGGTGGATGCCACGCTGAAATCCCTGAACAACCAGATGGAGGACATCCGCAGTCCAGACGGCACGAAGAAGAGCCCTGCCCGGACCTGCAGAGACCTGAAGCTCTGCCACCCTGACTGGAAGAGCGGTAAGTTTGCCTTGCAGTCATGTTTGAGCAGGGCTCGTGTGGGAGCGGTGGCTCCTCTCTTGATAAAGTGGGGGAAATAAAGTTTCGTCTCTCTGCAGGTGAATACTGGATTGATCCTAACCAGGGCTGCACTGTTGATGCTATGAAGGTCTTCTGCAACATGGAGACCGGCGAGACCTGCGTTTATCCAAAACCCGCCAATATCCCACGCAAGAGCTGGTGGACTTCCAAGGGAGCTGAACGCAAGCACGTTTGGTTTGGAGAAGCCATGAATGGTGGATTCCATGTGAGTCTCTCTCGTTCTGGTCCAGGTTCACTCTCGAGTTGATTCAGGATCATTCTTTGGGATTTAGATCATCTCTGTCTAATGCACTTTCTTCCGTTTTGCCTCCACAGTTTGGCTATGGAGATGACAATCTGGCACCTAATACAGCAAGCATTCAGATGACTTTCCTGAGACTGCTGTCCACCGAGGCTTCACAGAACCTCACCTATCACTGCAAGAACAGCATTGCCTACATGGATGAGGCCAATGGAAACCTGAAGAAAGCTCTGCTGCTGCAGGGGTCCAATGATGTGGAGATCCGCGCCGAGGGTAACAGCCGCTTCACATATACTGTTCTTGAGGACGGCTGCAAGGTGAGGAAACACTTCTGACCAGGCTTGGGAATCAAGAATATAATAATAATAATAATGGAAGTGAATGTAACCATAATAGTTCCAGCACTGTTTTATTGCCGCTAAATGATACAAAGGCCCTGTTTACAGCTGGTATTATGTAGGGTTGGGTATCGTTTTTTTTTTTAAACTGGTGCCAAATCGATACTTTTAAAATGGTATCGGTGCCTAAACCGATACTTATGAAAATAAAAATGACCAATTAATAACTCGATTTGACATTAGCACTAAACACATGGGCCCGGTTTCACAGACAGGGCTTAGATTAAGCCAGGATTAGATCATAGTTAAATTAGGACATTTAAGTAATTTTTATAAACATGCTTAGAAAAACGGGGTGCATCTTGAGACAAAACTAAGGCACTGATATATTTTAGGATCAGTCAGTGCAAGTTTATTTCAGTTAAAACAGCTAAGAGTTACATTTTAGTCGAGGACTGGGTTCAAGCTATGTCTGTGAAACCGGGGGTAATGTGTTTTCATTCACACTGGATGCCAGAGGGCGCCTCGCACAGAAAACCCACAGATCCAGTCACAGAAGTAGCAAACTCAGGCATTGCTATTGAGTAAACAGAAGATATAAACATTTTGAATGATAAAATAAATGCAATAAACACTCGACTACGACTATGTATAGTTTAGCTGTGTTATTCAAGCCATCTCTGGTATTGTCATAATAATAAAGTATATTTATAATCCATTGCTAATCGATGTATTAGTAGCCTATGGAGTAGTAGTAGCGTAGCTCGTTAATGGAAGGTCGTCAGAGCAAGTGTAATTACTGCATTCATGCTCCTCGGATGCTCTCATTTCCAGAGTTGTGCTTTTAAGTCTGAATGTGAAAACCGCACACTCGGGTTTTTACACAGATTTAAGGGAAATTATTTTTCATGGTGATAATGCTTTTTACATCTGTTTCGGAGAAACAAAGGACAAATATTTCAACCGATCGCTCAGGCATGGCATCGAAATCTGTGTTCTGATTCGGTTCGGTACATACCGGTTACATAGGTACCGGTGCCATATTAGTACCGGGTTTCGGTACCCAACCTTAGTATTAAGATGTGTTTTGGTCAATCGGATCACGAGTAGATGAGTGAGACACATTCTCATTCACACCTGCTGTTTTAATCCGTCTCGTCTGTCCACTTTCGATCACTTCTGTCCTGATTTCATTTGAGGGCAGGGACTATGGGTCAGTGTACGTGGGCTTTTTCTGATCTTTCTTTCTAATGAAGCTCTCAATAAGCTAAATATTAAGTTTGTACAATATATAAACATATTGTACAAACTTAATTGCCTGTAAATTCAACGGTTTGTATCGTAAAAAGCACTATACAAATAAACTTGAATTGAAAACTTGAATAACATTTAAGCTCTTGCAATTTACACATAAGTTGAACAATGTTTTTTTTTTCAAATCTATTTTAAAATGTTTACTGTATGGATAAAAATAACCCTTCACATATAATTAAATATTGCCCAGAGAAAATTAATTCTGCGCGATCACAGATATTGTCCTTATTACAGTGGGGGAAAAATGTTTTGGTCATAAAGATATAAGTAGAAGACATCCTATTAAACTGTAAAGGGTTTACTTTTATTCATGTATACTCACAAGAACAAAACATGCCTTTGTAAAATAAAGAAAACAAACGGGATGTGCTAAGATAAAATAAACAAAATAGACTTTTGTATTCATTTTGTCATGTTAGTTATCTGAAACATTTATATATTTGTTCTCCTGTTGTTTATGTGCATGCAAAAATAAACCACTGAAAAGAAAAAATATTAATTTTTAATGGGCCGCATTCATTCATCCATAGTATTTTTAGATTTTCTTTGGACAATTTGATTTTAATTGAATCTAATTGTTGTTGGTTAACTGATAGATAACGAGCAGGCGTATTTAGTGGCTGTTCGAACACATCTTCTAATGCGTTTTCAACTACCTCTGAAAGTGGATAAGCTCAACACGTTCACATCTGTATTTAGCTTCGTACATTTGTGATCGGATCAATGAAAACTCATCTTAATACCAGGCGTGCAAGTAGAAAACAACACCCATGATTTCGTCCTCACGGGTTGAACTCAACTACAAACATGCATTGCTACCAGTATAGCGTATAGCCTCACAACCATTTACTTACAAAAGCAATAGCGAAGCAGTTCGGTAGATCCTTACAGCTGAGTTTTTGTCCCTACAGAAACACACAGGACAATGGAGCAAGACGGTCATCGAGTACAAATCCCAGAAGACTTCACGCCTGCCCATTGTAGATATTGCACCGATGGACATTGGAGGAGCTCATCAGGAGTTTGGAGTGGACGTGGGTGCCGTCTGTTTCTTGTAAAGACCGGGATACAGACAAAACGAGAGCGAGGAACAAAGAAAGAGAGAAACTAGTGGGACTAGAAAAGAAGTGCTCATCTGTGACTGACCCTTTGGCACTCTGGGACATCTCACAACCCAACACAACGCTTGGGAGAAGCCAGAGAAAACACAGAAGCATGTCTTGGTTTTATTTATTTATTAAGGTGCTAATTCCCCCTGTGCATTTGAATCACGAGTTGTACATCAGCGGGTCCCACTCTAAGTATTTGTATCATTGTCTAGCTTCTATAATTATCGCCGAACTTTGACAATCACATGCAAGTGATTGCTTTCATATCACCACAGTGTATGTAAATTACTGTGCATAATCAATGGTGCTAATCTTACATTTTGTTCCAGCGGCCAGATATATAAAATGCATTAAAGTTATGTTTTTTAGTCCCCACTGCCCTGTTATGTCACGCTATTCAAAGAGACCTTCCACATACGTGGCCCAGTTTGAGTTTTCTATATAAGCTACCTCATACTGTAAAACCACCACAGAAAAGCCTTATTAATTTGTAAAGTCAGAGGCCCAAGCACATTTGGTGAAATGACCTTGCGTTGATCTCTTTGAAAACCTATGTATGTGATAATGTAAAAGAGTTTTGTTTTATGTTTTTAATGAATGCAGATTGCTTTGATCCCATTTCCTCCATTTGTTTAGTTTTAGATGCACTCTTGCTTGTATGTGTGTTTTGGTAAAATAAAAGATAGTACGTCTTAGTTTGGTTATGTAGTAGGGTTAATTTTGGAAAATAAAAAAACAGCATCACAGCTTAAGTAAAATATCTCATTATGACGGTCGTTAATATATTTCAGATGATGCATGGTTAGTGTAGTACATTTCAACATCTGTGCTCTGTTTTTCTTTGACTTTGTACAGTTTCAACAACACCGAATCATGTCTATTATATCTTTGATGGTTCAGAGTGTAACACAGATAACACACTGTTCAGATGTGAATTGAGACTTGAGATCAAACGCACACGGATCCTCGCTAGTGTCTCTGATTGATCGAGACAAGGCCGAATATTCATCTTTTCATCACACTGATGCTTGATCTGGATGCTCTCTTCATCTCGGTCATCTTCAGTGTGGTTCACAAGCAGACACAGATACTGAAGGACTGACCGCTCTCTCCATATTCATCAGATTACTCTGAAGCGGTCCGCTAAAAAGACATCAAACCACTTTTCATATTCAAAGATGGAGTCCAGTGCAAACCTCTCCACGAACTCAAGGATCTGGACACTACCCTGAGAGGCCGAGCTAAACATTGATGACCACCGCTGTAGTGGACCGTCTCCTGAAAGTGGAGTTTGTCTTCCATCACTAGTAACAATGGGTTAGCCCCTAACCCTAAGCTGGTCTAACCCTAACTCTTCCTACAAGATCTTTCAAAGCTAAATATGAAAACTGGGAGCACGAGGTCATCCGGTCACAGAACATTGTCAGCATGCACCACTTGTCTTAATGGTGTACAGTACATTTTTCCTCAAATAAATGCAAGTCTTTATACAGTACACTGTCTGGTTATATTTCATGGTGGAAGCAGACTTTAGCCATGACTATTGGCTTATTTAAAATGTAAATACGCTGTGTTTATAGATGCTCTTGAGCACTAACTGAAGACGTGTGTTTGGTCCAAACGTTATCATCACATGTGATACCTCGAATTAACGTACGAGAGGATGAACAGGTCTGACTCCAGCCTAAAGGAGGCTGTATTTTTTGTTAATTCTTCATGCCTGGAGAATATATATATATATATATATATATATAGACGCACTGTGAAACACAAATACTTGATACTGATGCAGACAAGAGAAATCCTTGCACCTGATGTGAGAGCATAGACATATTTACAAATGGTTGGGCAGAAAAACACACAAAAAAAGTGCTTCTGTCTCTTCCAAGTGTGAAATCTTGAAGTTGCTAAATGGTTTCAGATCTCCAGCTTGTAAACAGCCCTTTAATAATGCCACTAGCTTTCCAAACGAGATTTCCAAAGGCCTGCAGGACTTTTCCACGCGTTTCTATCAATCTGAACGTTGGCGTGGATTTTGAAAACGAGCCCTGGTCACTAAAGGCCAGTTCTCTAATGTAGTTACCCTTTGAGACGTTATTTGTACAGTAGATGTACTCACAACAGCGTAACATGAAAAAGGCTTTGCCAAGAACATGCCAAGTGTGATGCAGGCCGTACAGTAATGACTGCTGTGTGAACACTGCATGCCAAAGACAGCAGTCCATGCGTAATCCAGTGATGAACAAACCTCAATGGGTTCTCAACACAAATCTGTGTTCCATCTTTCATCACATCATTAAGAGGTCCATCCACACCTGCAGCACACAGACTCATCAGCAGCTGCTAATGAGGAATCCTTCAGTCAAAGCTACTTATGATGCTTGCATTAAACCAGCGTCTGGATGCATTTTGATAGTTCAATGGTGGTGGAAAGCTGCAATTCACAGGTCGCTATTAACTAATTATTTAAAATGGTATGTTTTGGGATCTTTGCACATTTGTTCTTGGCTGAACAAACCTGTGGTTTAGTAAGAGAGCCCATGTCTGCAGGAGAGTTTGGTTTTCTTATCCAATTTATGTAACTAAATATTTAGTTTTATTAAATAGCAGGTCCAATTCTAGTAGGGTTTCGTCAATCAAATTTAATACTTTTTAAGACCTTTTTATGACCATTATTAATTAAATGTATGACCTACACTAATTACGAAAAATTAATTCAGTCATTAAAATTCCTTTCAAAAGTCTTTTTTTTAATTGACTTTCATTGAAGGTAACAAGTTTTATTATTTAAAGGTTCCATTTTCTTAAGGGTAACAAACTGAAGGCTCCCTTTTCTTAAGTATCAAGAACACAGGAACAACACACAACAATTGTAAATTAACAATTATTTTATGGCATTACTTTCCAAAGTCTGTCAGTGTCTGTCTACATTTTTCTCAGTTCGTCCCCTTTAATGGTGATCTCCTCCTCAACCTTTTTCAGCTCAGCCAATTTGTCCTTGCTTGCCCGCCTGAGGGCGTTTGACTTTGAAAGGAGCTGGGCCATCTTTGACTGCTTTCAGTGTGGAGGTTGATCCGAAACCACTGTGTGTGGCACTGGTAGAGGCGATGGTAGAACCAATGAATGAACAAGCATATCAATTTAAGACGTGGCTAAATGTAATTTATGACCTTGTATGGAAAATCTGGACCTTTTTATGGCCTAAAATTCTTATTAAATTTAAGACGTTTTATGACCCTGCGGAAACCGTCTAGGGCGACATCTCGTGGTGAAGTAGGTAAAGTTAACAACAACATTGCTCTCATGACTTGTTACGTGTTAACTAGTCACCGCCTCAGATGTTGGCTGAACGCTGATGCATACGAAACACTTATCTGGAACACTTCAGGAGTGTCGAAGTCGTCGTCTGATTGGTTAGATTATACAGGATTTCTGGGAGATGCGTGTGTCGCGTTCTTTAACGTTCCGCCTTTAAACAAAGATGCCGTGACGCTCTCGCGAAAGAAGAACGCCGTCGTGTTTACAAATGTGACACGAACGCTTATCAAAGTCAACTAAGCGCTGGGTTTTCAAAAGTATGTGAAATATTTAAAGTTCACGCCATAGAATCTATAAAATACGTCCGAGAGTTTCACACACCGGTTATTGTGGTGACATTTCCACGCCCCCAAAAATGACGCTGAATGAAACGACCTGTGATTGGTTGTTTGACATGTCAGTCAAACGGCCTCATAGGCGGGGCTTGATCAATGAACGCTGTCATCTATTCCACACCTTCAGCTGTCAGTCTATGACTGTTAAGTGCTTTAATTATTTGTGCACAATTACACGTGTTGTAATACACTCAATGTATTCGATGCTACAGTTCTGGCAGCTGATATAAATAGCTATAATTAATTATTTGTAAACATTTGCCTTGTGAGCTAATTTTCTAATGTTCAAGGAGCAAGACTTAAATGAAAGTACAGTCACTGCCATGAAATATGTGTCTATGACACTTAAAATAAAGTTTGAATTACTATGCATCATTCTTTGAGGTTTCATTATAAGTGCATCAAGATGACCACTAGACCTTAAAAAGATTAAATGCCTTATTATATATGAAAATAAGTCTGTCCAAAATTACATATGGCTCTGGTATGATATTAACCATTACATATGTGACCCTGGAGCACAAAACCAGTCATAAAGGTTTCAAAAGAAAGCTATGTTTTCCATTGATGTATGGTTTGGACAATATTTAACTGAAAATCTGGAATCTGAGGGTGCAAAAAAAATCTAAATATTGAGAAAATCACCTTTAAAGTTGTTCAGATTAAGTCTTAGCAATGCATATTAATAATCAATAATTAAGTATACAGTATGAAATGTACAAGAGCTTTATTTGGGTGCGGTCTGCAGTGTTCTCTTGGCCATCTCCAGCGCCCCCTGTTGTGTCCGGTTACCCCCGATGAAGCCGCTGGCGTGAACGAAGATGCAGCCGGGGATCCCGCTCAGCTCCGACAGCGCCTCGTCCCGGACCCCTCGCCACTCCTCCAGGAGACTCAATCTAGAGCACAAATCAATCAGCAAAGGCTAGGCGTTTACAGCAGCCGTGTGTCAGGAGGACAGTGCGCACCTGTTCTGGAAGGTGTTGGGTCGGCCGGGACACACTGGACTCTCCAGTGTCCGTTCTGATCCGAGTACAGCACAAACTTGATGGGCACGTCCAGCTTCAGCTCCTTCTCCAGCGCAAACAGATGCTCTTTCCAGGGACAGCCGCCCTGAGCCAGCAGCAGCAGCTCTCCGCTCGGATCCACCTGCACAGGACCGGTATTACCCACCAGACACCATACTCGAACCAAGAGCCTTTGGATAACAATGCTGATAGTGTGACTTCTCTAAAGGCTTTGGCTCTGAACTGAATCAGGTGTGTTTGTGATTTAGACTGCAGATGACTCACTCTCAGTACCGCTGAGATATTAATCACCTGATATCGGCTCTGAACCGCTTGCTGCACGATCTCTCTCGCCGGGA